>ARYC01004850.1:0-23469 GCA_000711775.1 Oxytricha trifallax
AGCAGATTATCTTAAGACCAAACCACAGAGCAGAGCAAACAATAGACTAAATGATCAATTGGATAGGAGATATCAAATTTAGAAAATTAGCACATGATGCCAAGGTATAGTTTGAGTGAATAGTAAAAATAAAACTCCTCTAATACACACTACTAAACATTACATTTAAACATTAAACCCCTACATAAACCCTATTAAAACCCTAATAAAGTATGCACTAATAGTCTACTTTTATCAATCAAAAACTCAATCAGACTACTGAAAGGGTTTTGGGGTTTTGATTGTTTAAAGCATCAATATCAGTCTTAATTTCTTCATTTTCATCATCATCTCCATCCTACTTAAATTTTCAAATCTAGATTCAATCCTTCGACAACATTCGCGTTCAGCTTCTTATCTTTCTGGCGTCGCAAATATTTGAGTTAGTGGTGCTGGAGCTCAAACCTCAACTACAGCTAAGTTTAATTCTGATTTTTCATCATACCTACTCAAAAAGGAGACTCCATTATGTTTAGCGAAAATTATGAAATTTAGAGATGTTTAATAAATTAAATCAGTCAAAGTCTTAATTAATAAATATCAACAAAAATTAATTAAGACATGCCTATTAAGAATCCCTTATAAATTAAACCTATTAGTACAAAATAAAATATTTGAACATTAAAACTAAAAAAGTTTTAATTAGACTGATTTAATTTATTAAACATCTCTAAATTTCATAATTTTCGCTAAACATAATGGAGTCTCCTTTTTGAGTAGGCATGATGAAAAATCAGAATTAAACTTAGCTGTAGTTGAGGTTTGAGCTCCAGCACCACTAACTCAAATATTTGCGACGCCAGAAAGATAAGAAGCTGAACGCGAATGTTGTCGAAGGATTGAATCTAGATTTGAAAATTTAAGTAGGATGGAGATGATGATGAAAATGAAGAAATTAAGACTGATATTGATGCTTTAAACAATGCTTTTCATATATTCACTTGCATTTATTTCTCAAATTCTCGATCAATCCAATTAATTCTCTTTAGTTTAATGTAAAATTTTAATATACATTTAATTTTTTTATTTTTACTTATTAAATTTAAGGGGATATATTAAACATCTTTAAAAAGTTAAAAGCAATAAAATGTCTCTGCTTTAATAAAAACTATTAAGATAAATTAAGAGTAATATAAATTGATTGTATTAACATTAAATACGATAATTGGAATCACATTGAATGCATAGAAGATAATTTAGAGGTTTAGAAGAATTATCTGTAAACAGAGTGTTCAATATTGTTAGAATTTTATAGAAGTAATACTAAATGTAGCTGATATTTTTAGAAAGCATAATCACTGAGGAGAAAAGTGTCATTAGATTATAAGCAATGAAAATCTCTTCAATTAATAAAAATAAACATACAATTAATTTTCCTCCAAATTTTTATAATTTAAATTTAAGACTTAAATGAGTTATATCAATGAGAATGAAGATATTTCAATGAGTGAAAATGACATGAATAGCATCGAGAAGAATAGTTTAAATGATAAATATACTTACCACTATAAGCAATCAATTTTATAATTATCTTAATAATAATAAATGTAAACTAATTTGTCCGCAACATCATAAAACTAAAAGGAGGGAAACCCCTAACCCCTAAAATCTTAAAATATCAGTAGTCCTAAGTCAAGTTCCAACCCAGTTAAAGAAAAAGAAAAATCCAAAGAGAAAGCTCAGGACTTTTATGAATCCAGAATCAAACTTCATTAGAGAAGATCCTATTGTTAAAATATAAATAAAAATTAATAGTTATATTTTATTCTGACATTTGCATTTTAGAATTCAAGCACCATTCATCAATATCAAGAAACTAAATAAATTAAAGCAAAATTAAGATCAAGCCATGTTAGAGTAAACAGATGAGGCTTTGAGGCATCAGAAATTGCTGAAATCTTTAAGGTTTTAACTTGAATTTTATTTAGGGAATTCTAACCTCATGAAAGACAATTTCTTGAATGAAAAGCTAAAAAGACCCAAATCTTGACATTTCACTCTTTCTATATTTCAACCGAGTTAAATAGATCTTTGGAGATTCTTTTATGTCAAATGAAAGTACTGAAGTATAAACAAAAACTCTATAGGAAGCTCTAAAATTATCAAAGATCCTTAAATTATCTAAAGATGGATTGAAATTAAAGCGCAGAATACCGTTCAGGAAAAATTAAGTAGATGTAAAAGCATTAGATTAATGTATGATTTATGTCGAGAAATTCCCCATCAAAGCTATGGACATCGAGAAGATAACTTTAATTTTCAAAAGAACTGGCAAAATAATAAATGTGTAAATGCCCAGATTTCCAAATAGTGGTTTGCCAAAAGGTTTCGCATTAGTAGAGTATTCTAGCTAAGAATAAGCATAACATGTAGTTGAAATGTTTAACAATAAAATCGTTGAGGAGCTTACAAACCCCAATCACCCTCACTACATATTCACTGATGAGCCAATAGAAGCCCTAAAAGTGATTTCAAAACTAGATTGGAATTTGCAAAAACAATAAGTCTAAAAAATCAAGAGAGAGCTTGCGAAATTATATTCAGAGTCGATGTTTATTGACAAGCAAGCAAACAGAGAAGCTTTGAATGAAAAGAGTAAGCTACTTTATGAATCAGGATTAATCTTAAAGATAAAGAATCTACCAGAAACGATACTAAGCAAGCATAATTTACTGGAATAAGTTAGGCATTTTGCTGAGCCAGAGGATGCAGATTTCAATAAAACTACTAATGAAAGCATAATGAGATTCTCAACTAAAATAGAGGCAGAAGCATTTATCAATAAAGTGCAAAACAAAGTTTTACTCTAGAATGATGGGTTGAGTTCATAAATTGGGAACATATTTTTGAAAGAAGGAAGAAATAAGGTATAGTTAGTTGTATTAAAGGGAAAAGAAATCGATTAATACGTGGCTTAAGCTAAGAAAGAACAGGGGGAGTATCATGAATATCTGAAAAGAGTTAAGCAATATAAAAATCTCAAGAGAAGGCAGAGGAAGTAGCAAAGCAAGTAAATTGCTAAATAGTAAAAATAAGTAAAAACAGCTCAGTAAATTATCATCAAATTGAGGCAGGATATTTGTGTCAACTAAGTGGCAAAATCAATTTAATAAAGCAACTTAAATTAGTATATGTTTAATTTATTTTGGAATTAATGACATTTTGAACCTTTAATATACTTCAATTATCATCAATTTTTCTTATTTGATCTAAATTTTCATTGGATTCGTAATAATTAATTTTTATAATAAAATATTATAATTTAAACTTTAAAAGAAAATGCAAAACTTTGACGAACTAGAAAATTGCAACAACATGCAAGTCAATGAAAAGAGTACTTTCATTGAGCAAGAAGATAGAAATGGCTTCATCAAGAAGGTTTATGGAATTGTAACAGTCCAACTTGTAATAACAGCACTCATATGCTCGCTGCCTATGTTCTCACCCAGTGCTTTGATGTTTATGATTGAGCACCCTGATTTACTCTGATTGGCATTTATTGGTGCAATTGCCATTGAAATTGCTCTACTTTGTTGCAGATTGCTTTCAAGAACTGTACCAACAAATTACTATCTCCTAAAACACAAATATCAAACAAGAATAAATATTAAGATAAAATCAATAGATGAAGTTAAAATGACTATTAATATTAAAAATGAAGGATCTTTCAAGAAATTAGTTATTTTGATAAAACTTGAAAAAGGAATATAATATTTTATTTATATGTTTTAACAAAGGGGTTTTAGGTGCTTTCACCATGTGTGAGGCCTATATAATTGCCAATATTTGTACCTTCTACTACCCAGTGAGCTTGCTAACTTCAGCAATAATGACAGCAGGAGCAGTAGGTAGTCTAACTTACTTCGCCTGGACAACCAAGGAGGACTTCACTATAATGAGAGTATTATTCTCACTTTTAGTTTCTGTACTGTTCTTAACATTACTTATGTCGTTCTTCCTCTACACATAGATTATGTCCCTTTTCATCAGTGCGCTATTCGTTTTAATTTTCGGGCTCTACCTCATTGTGGACACTCAGATGATCATTGGAAGCAATAGATACGAATTGAGTGATGAGGATTATGTTCTTGGAGCTATGATTATCTATCTTGATATTATAATGCTATTTAGTAAATTAATCATGTTTTATCTAATTACAATAATTTAAAATGGAAGATATTTTTTTTATTTAAAATGATAAAAAAATAAGAATATAATCTAATTTTGAGGTAAAATTCTCAAATAATTAAAAGAATAAATAACCCATTTCTTTTGAAACCCAAACTGTAATAAACTATTGCATACTTTATTGTTCTATTTATCACTATTTTCTATTAAATATTTGTTGAATTTTTTTATGGAAATAAATTCAGTGCTCCAATAATCCAAATATTTTTTCTAAATTCTTAGAGATTCTCAGAATCTTTGGCAAGAGAGATTGAAAAGTACTATAAGATTAAAAATTACTTAGTTCAATTTACCTCTTTTCATTTTTGATCAATCTATATTTATGGAATAAAAAACCTGAGATTGTAAGAGATTTAATTATTATATTTCTAATGTAAAGCAAAGCAAAGTTTTCTTCAACAGCATTCTAAACCACCATATGCTTCCTTTAAAAGGGGAATGTTTAGATCAACCAGAGGCTCTGGACCCTGATTTAACTCCTCAGAGACCATTTAACTTACAATCTCCAAAATTGACTTTCGCCTATAGATGTTAAGAGATACAGTATCAATCTCCTCCACCAAGAAAGAACAAAGATTTCTAAGATTTCACTCCTCTAACAAAGTCAACTGCCCAAAAAACTGATAACTCTTCAAGGAAAGTAATGACTAAAAAGCAATATTGTTCCACTTTGGCTGTTTGTGAAGGTCTTAAATCTACTTCCAAACTTACAAACCATGTAAACGCAGCTTTTTCGCTTAATTCATAGCCAAAAGCCAAGAAAAATCTCTTCGTTAAATACGCTAATATAGCTGAGAGCCCAGATTCTAGCAGTAACTCAAGTAAGTAAAACAGCGGATATTTTTCAAGTTTCGAGGAAATAGAAAATAAACAAAAAGTAACATATGGTTATTAAAAGAGAAAAAATGAAAAATCTTCCTACTTTGAAAAATTAGACTTGAAAAGAAAACTTAAGTTTGTCTTTAATGATGATGATTACGATTTTTGACAGTCATTGCCTTATGATTGACTTTAAGCCGACTTAAGAAATGTTTTTTGTGGTTAGAGTGAGGTATGATAATTTCATTAATCTTGTCAACATAATCACTAAGTTGGGGATATTACAATGAAGCTACTATTTTCCATTCAGGTAAATTTTTATATACTCGAATATTTTACAACATTAATTTTTTAAGTTATTTAAAATAAAAAAATATATTGAGGATTTTGTTTTTCAAATATTCATTGCTCATAAAATTTTAGGTTATTTCATTTCATTAGTAAATTTAAACACCTATAATTTAAGTAGTATACATTAAACAAGTTATTTATTCATTAAAACTTTTTTAATTAATAAAAACTTTAAATAATAAGAAAGATTAATCATGAGAGAATCAAAAGACAAAAGATTTTATTGAAATAAATATACCAAAATATTTTAGCATTCCTGTTTTATAAGTCCATTTATTTTCCACATCTCACAAAGTATCTTTTAGAGATTATCATTTTATATAAAAGAGAATAATCAATTGAGATAAGATGATTGCAGAAATATAAATAAACTTTTAAATACTAATTTTTCATTTTTACTTGCTAATTTTTCTTATTTTATAAAAAACATGATTATAATGGGAATCGAACCCATATTATATAGTCTTAAGTTCTCTATATGTATAGTTCTTATGACTAGTCTAATATTATAGTTTTACTCTCTTATATCTCTTTTAAATATACATAGAATAAAAAATACAGATATATCAAGATTTACTAATCTTTGTTGGAGAATTCTTACATAATACAAAAGAAAAGCATAAAAATTAAAAGAAAATACCTAAGAGAATTCATCTATTTAAAAGCAGAAAAATTAATAATATTTTCGAGAATCAACAAAGATACAGAGAGAAAAGTGAGTTTTATAAAATTAGGATGATTTAAGAAACAATCATAGTTATAAATTGAAGAATTTTAGATCAACATTCAATACTAAAGAGGTAAGCACATGAAAAGCAAAAAACTTTTTAATTATTAAAATATTTTAGATTAAATTTATGATTATTAATGATCAAAATATAAAGCTTTAACTTATATATCACTTTATTTAAAAGTTTATTTATATTTCTGCAATCATCTTATCTCAATTGATTATACTCTTTTAATATATTATAATATAATATTTTAATTTATATTTGCATTAATATTCTCTATTATTTTAGAAGAAATTAGCATTTTCATTTTATAAGCAAGAAATGTATTGAAATATATGTATAATTTTGAGATAATATAATGTTGATTTATTATTGTTATTTTCATTAGATAGAATGTACACTCATTATTATTGCTAGGCTCTTGATTTTGTTGCAGACAACTTAGCCAGTCTGTATCCGAATCTTTTATTCCCAATAAACGACAACAGGAAAGCTCCTAATGAGTAGACTGGAGGAATAACTGCTATGCACCATTTAAGAGCAGTAGGATTTAATTCTCTACTAATTAATTAGAAGAGTAAATTTAAATAATTGATTAAGTGATTTTCAATCCAGGCCGCTTTAATTACAAAAATAATTAATCCATTAGATACCTTATTAAAAAAACTATAAGCTCCGTATACAAAGGCTGAGCTTTGATCGTCTTTGCCTATGACATCAGATATTAAACTTGTTGGTGTATTTATCATAATTGCTAAACCCACTCCTTAAATGGATGTAAAAACATAGACTAACCATCTCACACTTGGCTCTTTGTTTAAAAATAAGTAAGGTATTGAAGCTATTGATATAAGGATCACAGATAAGAGCAGAGATATGAATCTGTTCCTAAGTCTTTGCATCATTCTTTTGTATACAAACAGAGAAAAAAGTAAAGAAGCAATGTATGAAACTAATGGCACTAGAGCGATAGGTAAGGGAGTAGGGTTATCTTCTGATTTCTTAAATCCAGTAACTTGAATTAGGTAAAACGGTTGAACAGACATAGTAACGTTAACTGCAACTCTTACCAAGGTATAAACTAACCCATAAATATAGAATTGACCGTCACTCCATACTTTTAATTTCACTGAAAGCATTGAAGATTTTGCTTTTGAAGTCATTGACTTCCTTTCCTGAGTTGAGAGGTGGGGTTCAAATATCTTAAGGTATTCTTTTTGTAAAGACTTGGCTGATTTTGATAACTTGACCTCATTGATAGATATTACATAAAATAAGCTTGTACAAAAATCAATACCAATAATTATGAAACAGAGAACTCTAAATTTTAAAACTTGATCTTTTATGATTGCAAATAAAACCAGAGCTGTTGTTAAAAGAGTAAAATTAGCTACATAAGAGAAACCGTTTCTAAATGAGATAAGTCTGTCTCTACGTTATGTACTAAACGTCAATGAATTGACGACAGACATATTTGATATTTATACAAATGCCCATCCTACATTAAACAAAGCAGGTAGAGTAATATAATAATCTACTTCTCCTGTACTATTCCTTTCAAAATAAGGTTTAATAAATATTCCCAAGAATGTAGGAAGTACAAGTATTGTTCCAAATATGTACCAGGGAGTTCTTTTTCCGATTCGCGTTTTGGTTTTATCACTTAAAAACCCAACTATTGGGGTCGTAAGTCCGTCAGCAATTTGCCCAGAAAGCATGACGAATGCTGCAATTACAGAGTTAAACTTCACAACATCTTTCACAAAAAACAAAACATAGGTAAACTATGCAGTAGCGCATAAATCATTAGAGAAATGACCAACTGTATAAGCTGTAATCTATCGAGCTCCTAACGAATCTCTTTTGATATTAATTTTAGTCATGTCTATTGCAGATTATAAGCCGATCTCCTTTGAGAATTCAATCTTTTTAGAATTATTTTGATCATTTTAAGTTAGTTTCTCCTCTTAAGATATTTAACCCATGAATGAAATAACATCTTGCGTTGTAGCATTTATATTGTTGCCGCTATTTCCACGACTATCATTACTAATTCGAAATTGAATTTGGAAAAAATCAATTAAGTTAAAACTCAAATACAACTTTTTTAGGTTTAAGTTTTTTTAAAACAAAGTATTTTGGTATAATTTTAACTTTTTTTCAATCCACTAATTAGTTGTTTAATACATTAATTTTTGAATCTTTCTAATCTCATTCAATCTTGAAAATATTTTCATTTAATTCATTAAAAAATATAGGAGAATTAAATGAAATAATAATTCCAGATGAATTCAAAAGTATCTGATTATGGTAGAATATATATCTACTTAGAAAATATAGAAATATTTTTCTCTATGATAATAAATTTTCTTAAAGCGAGGATAAAATCAAAAGCAGTTTATTTAAAATATTAAATAATTAAATTTTATATTTTAAATATTAAAATTTGAATATGCTTTGGCAACATAGAAGTCACACAACAAAGCCTCTTTACTATTTCTGTTTTCCATTATCTAGACAAATTCTATATTAAAATTAGATCCCTTAATAAATTTAAATTAAAATCTAATATATCAAATGATATTATAATTATTATAAAAAGTAATAGACTGATTATTGCAATTGAACATTAATTTGGGAAAATAAAAAACCGAAATATAAATAATGGTATTTACCTTTGTCAAACCTAGAAAATATTTTATTTTTTCAATATATAATTAAAAAGAGCTGGACCTTACTATCCTCGATATTACTTTATCGCATCGAGCAGCCAGATACTTAAACTTCAATTTTGGAATAAAATAAAGAAATCAGGAGCTCGGGAATAAACTCATTTTATCTCACTATTCCAAATCATTTAAACTTGAGAAGTATTATTTTAATATATCTTAGCTTTACACAATTCCAGGAGGAAGAATTTCTTGGAATAATTGTATTAGAATTCACAATTATAAGTATTAAATTTTATAAATCATAGTAATGGAATAAAATCGTAAACTTTGCATATAAATAATTTCCCGTAGAATATGTAGACAAAGATGAAATACTGGTAAACTTCCAAGCTATCACAGAAAATTGGGATGTAGATATAGCTTAAATATATTTAAATGAGAATAACTGGGACTTATAAGTAAATTTAATTAAAATAAATTATTATTGCTAAAATATAATTGATTTTAGGAAATTAATTAAAATTAAATTTAATATAAATCAAAATATTGGCTGTTAAAGTTGGCCAATTTTAACGATCTTAGGCTCATTCGATAGACAATTCAAAATTAGCTGGACATGACTATTACTATTATATTTCAACCCCAGAGCGAGTTAAGTCTACTTTAATAGAATGAATCTAAATTCATTCAATTATACCCTACAATTAAAGTGGAATTAACTCGCTCCAGGGATTCGATAAAGTAGTAAAGCCAATAGTAAATCCTAGCTAATTTTGAAATCTCTATCGAATGATCCCAAGATCGTTCAAATTGGCCAACTTTGACTGCCAATATTTTGATTTATTTTTAATTTAATACTAATTAATTTCCCCAAATCAATCATACTTTAGCAATAATGATTAGAAATCAGTGTCAGCTTTTCAAACGGATAATCGATAGGCTTAGACTTTTAATCAGGGATTGAATTAATCAGACTAAAATCACTAAAGCTTAAATGATTTAGTCAATGACCCTAACTACATTCCACCTAATGAAGGTGTCTAAAGGACAGGTAATTTTTTATTGCTTTAATGATATTATTTTAGATCAGTTAATAAGTGATTAACCAGAGCCATTTTACTTTTCAGATAAAGTAATAATAATTAGCACAGTGATCTAAGTCGATTTTAAATGCAAAATTAAAATTACCAACCAACCCCGTTTTTGAATGATCTCTTCTCTGGAGCACCCATAACTGATTCCATTAAGACTAAATATAAAGGAGCAAAATTCTATATTGGAAAAATGTGGAGTTCATATATGAAGGGTGTGGTGAAGAATTTACAATTAAATTGGACAAAATTATTGCAAGAGATTAAAAGAGGCCTTCTTTTTTACATGGCACCATGAATAAAATAGTAGTTTATTTTGATGGCACAAAACCATTATTGCTATACTTTAGTGGAGAGAATAAAGTTAGCAAGTAGTTTGAAAAAGATGTATTGAATAAAGAAGAGATCATTAAGTTCATGGTAAAATTAATAAATTTGTATATCAAAGAAATTTTAGAATGGAAACTTCTTGAGTCTTGGATTAATAAGTCTTAAATTTAATTCTCATAACTTAAAACTCGCAATTCTTCAAAAAGAGATTTCAAAAACTTTTTCCTTTTTTTAGCACATAAAATTTACCTAAATAAATATACTTGCATTTATAAATTTTTGTGTTTTAAATTGAATGCGACATCAAATGAAGGACTACTTTTGAGAAAAGCTTTAGATCCAAATCAAATAATTCCATCATTTTTAACTATGTAGCTAGTTAAGGAGACAAATACCTCCGAAATAAAAGCAATGATTGACAGCCAGAATTTAGTGAACTTGAACGGAGATTAATATCTGGAATTTCTACAAAATGCTTACAACACATTCATAGAAGAAAAGAAAGAACAAATTGATGAGAATTTATAGAAATAACACTCATAGCCAAAGTAAAATTAATCACCAAATTTTGATGGAGAAGAATTTAAAGAAGATTAAAATAAAGAGCTCTATGAATAAGAAGACGAAGATTTCAAGTTAGCCTAAAAACTTTAACAAGAATTTTATGAGCAGCAATAATCAAATTAAGATGACTTTGTAATGATTGATTCATAAATGAAAAAGTAAGAAGCAAGTAGAAAAAAATATAGTCACAAATATAGATTTAAAAATAAGAAGAAGATGAAATGCAACTAAAAACAGAGAAAGAAAATATGATAAATTTGAAAATTGAGACTTGGTGAAGAACCTGCATTTGACAACCCAGATATTGTATAGATAGCATTTAGAAAGCCTAATGGCAATGAGAGAATATAAAGAAGGTTCTTGAAGGATGATCGAATCGAAAGACTCTATGACTATATTGATATAATAGATCCTAAGGTAGTAGGCTTTGAAATTCATAAAGAAGGAGATGAAATTAACTATAATATACAATTTCCAATGTTTTAAGTTAAATTCTTTCATAGTAGGAGTTAGTATTACCTCCACAGCCTTAAATAAAGACACTTAATGATTAAACTAAAACACTTAGAGAAGAAGGCATCACCAGAAGCTCGCTCATATATATTAAGTAAATTTGAAATTTATTCTATTCTCAACAAAATTCTAATTATTATTGAAATCTTTGAAGGAAAATGTTGAGTGTAAAAATAAATTCAAATTAAATAATTCTTCTAATGCAAAAACATTTGCACAACTATCTAACTTTAATGGTTCTCTTATACCTGGGAGTGAGACAATTGATCTAGTCGTAGCATAAGAGCTCGCAACAGAGGGAATTCATTTCCTGAAATATATCTTTGAAAAATTAAAACTCTTCATAAATTTTGATTTTTACTGATTCTAGACTCTCAAAGCCTGAAGAATTATTGACATCACAAAATATTCATACTTTAAGATTTCAAAGAAAACCAGCATCCTGTTAAATAATATTCGTTTATTAGCAATTTTGTTTACTAAATTACAAAATTAATTCTAATTTTGTAATAATTATAAATTTAGTATCATAGATTTCCTATATTTAGTTGACCTTAATGATCCAAGTTTATAAACTAAGTTTGACAAACTTTTCCTACTTTTAAAGTAGTTACATGTAAAACATCTAAAAAAAATAGAAAAGCAAGATTAGTAACAAACATTCAAAACCCCTTAATGAGGTTATAAGTGCTTTGATTGATGAGAGTAATGTTGGGGATTAGGGATTATTTTAGATTTGAAGCATCACTTTCACTCTAGTTATGAAAATATGAAAGTTTTAAATAATCAACTTTTTAATATTGCTAAAATATAATTGATTTGGGAAAATTAAATCAAAATTAATTAACATAATTACAAATTAGTTGCAGTTAACTTTCTTAAGACTATATAATATGGTACTTTTCTGATAGAGAATTCAAAATTAGCTGGACTTTACAGCAGCGGTACACCCTTATCGCATCGTAGCAGTGAGATAACTCGACTTTAATTTTGGGTGATTTGTTTAGTAAATTTAATGTCAAAATTAAAGTACAGTTATCTCGCTTCTACGATGGGATAAGGCAGTACCGTCAAAGTAAAGTCCATCTGATTTTTACTTCTCTATCAGAAAAGTACCATGTTGCCTAGGTTTGGAGAAACTTAACTGCCACTAATTTGTAATTAAATTAATTAATTTTAATTTAATTTTCCCAAATCAATTATATTTAGCAATACTAAATTTATATGTTCTCATATTTATACCTATTTATAGCATTTTAATTAGAAAAAGATATATTTTAAACACATTTTTACTATTTTACAATTTTTCATAAGTTATCACTATAATTTATAGTTCTTATGATGTTGAATAATTACATTCTTTCAAAAATTTGAAATTTTCATAAAAAATATTTTCAAATTCAATTAAACACTTTCATTCTTTTTGCTTGCTTCCTGAATTTACATATTTGAATACATTATAAAAGAGTTGGTAGCTTCAATTAATGTTATACAGAAAATTTGCATAAAATGCGTGATTTCTAGGTATATGATAGTTTTAATTTGATCATGTTTTGGTTATAGAATTAATATATTTGGAGATCAAACTTTAAATTTTTTATTTCTATTGTCACTTTAATTTTTAGACACCTATTAAATATGTCCATCTTATAAAGGGTCAATCCTGTAAAGTTAAGAGGAGAAAGTTTGCAGAATCTGTAGCAAAACGCTTAAGAATATTAAGTTATTTGTTTTTTTGCAGAAGGATTTAATTTGAATTAAGATTTAAGAAAAAATTGCTTTCCAATCCTCTGATTTTGTTTAATAACGTAGAAAAGATTTTTGCATTAAAATATCCAAAAATCGAATATCTTTACATTTAAATATTCAACTTTAAAAAAATGCTGTGGTTTATAAATTTATGTAAGAATTTACACTAAAGTGAAAAAGAGATAGGAATTAAAATATAGAAATTCGGACACAAAAATTATACTTTCTCAAATCTAAAGGTGGTATATATTAATATAAGTTTAAAATCTGATAATTTATTATTTATTTTTTACTTAGACAAAAGGATGACTGATATAAGAAAAGAATCGTTGATTTAGAAAATAAACTTATTCTCAAATGTTAATATCGAGATTATATAAATAATAATGCTAAAACATAAATGATTTAGGGAAATTATTTAAAATTAAATTTAATATAAATCAAATTATAAGCAGTTAAAGTTGTCCAATTTAAACAATCTTGAGCTCATTCGATACAGAAATTAAAATTAGCTGGACTTTACTATTAGCGGTACTATTTAATCGCATCCCTGGAGCGAGTTAACTCCACTTTGATTGGTGGCATAATTTAGTGAATTTAGATGCATTCAATTAAAGTCGATTAACTCACTCCAGGGATGCGATTAAATAGTACCGCTAATAGTAAAGTCCAGCTAATTTTGAATTCTCTATCGAATCAGCCCAATATCGTTCAAATTGGCCAACTTTAACTGCCAAAATTTTGATTTATATTAAATTTTTTTTTAATTAATTTCCCCAAATCAACTATATTTTAGCAATAATAATAATAGCATTTCCAATTTTTAATATGTATGTTGAAAAATTGTATTTTGCGCTTTAAGATTCTAGGTAATCTTAAAATAGAAGTCATTTGTCTATTTATAAAAATAAATTTATTTGGATCTTAATGAATAATTTTAAAATAGAATCTATGATAAAGTTTGATACAATTAACTACGAAATGACATATAGAAAAAATTCAAGCATTGAGTTAACATCTAGTGTATTTAAATAATATAACTATTGAAAAAGTAGAATTGAATTGGGGAAATTGAAAAATAAAACAAAGAATTTAAATAACATTAATTTATTTATAACTGCCACTTAATAGAAAGGCTCGTTGATCAAATTTGAGAGTAGACACTTACCGTTATGTTCTTGAGCCATGCGGTTTACTCATTTTTATTGTCGAGATCATTTTATGCAAATCTGAGATTTGGCACGGTTGACTGATTTGACCGGGTTTGCCAGGTTTCCGATCAGTCAAATGAGATTAAAAAGTGTAATATGTAATTAAATAAATATACTTATTAATAATTAGACATCATGAGCAGTAATGGCAGGGTTAATACTCAAACCAGATGAGATATCTAAACATTGAAATTTAGAAGCTTGTACCAGACTTCACCAAAGACAGATTGACAACGTAAGATATTATTGCAATTCTAAAAATTCTATAGTTTAACAAAAGAAGGCTACTGGAATGACTGAAAATATTTGCACTCTGACTATTCAAGCATTAAGCTCAGTCTTCAACACAAGTCCATTTACTGTGACATTAGCAAGTTCCATTTAGTTTACAAGCATTACTATTATGATCAGTTCCTCCCTCAAGTTATTGACTTATACTTTGAACAAAAGTATCAATATGAGGTTTTTAATTTCTTCAAAGCTACAGGAGATAAATTTTAAGAAGCTCTTTCTAAATTTCAATGTTTAGATATCTCATCTGGTTTGAGTATTAACCCTGCCATTACTGCTCATGATGTCTATTTATTAATAAGTATATTTATTTAATTACATATTACACTTTTTAATCTCATTTGACTGATCGGAAACCTGGCAAACCCGGTCAAATCAGTCAACCGTGCCAAATCTCAGATTTGCATAAAATGATCTCGACAATAAAAATGAGTAAACCGCATGGCTCAAGAACATAACGGTAAGTGTCTACTCTCAAATTTGATCAACGAGCCTTTCTATTAAGTGGCAGTTATAAATAAATTAATGTTATTTAAATTCTTTGTTTTATTTTTCAATTTCCCCAATTCAATTCTACTTTATCAATATTTAGAAATATTATTGGTGAAGAATATGAGATAAAGTTTTTTAAAATTATAAATGTAGCATTTAGATTACTATCTATTTTTAATTTTGATATCAAGTATTTAAGTTGTTTAAAATAATAGCTCTTAAAGTAAAGATATTATTGTAAATGTAAATGTTTTAATCAGAACATCACTTAATACTAAATAAAAGCTAAAAATCTAGTAATTGGTTAGTTCTAATATTTAAATATTATTAGATATCATGTTCCTGATTAATTAAAGTATAAATATACTGTTCGGAATATTCTTAAATTGAGAGGAAAAATATATTTTTAAACATTCACTTCGAAACTTTTTGTTACAACAGTTGAATTAAAGTATAAAACTAAATGCAGCAAATTTATATAAAATATTATTTAATTTATGTAATCGCATGAAGAATTTTTCAACAAAAAAATAAATTTAGTGTGAGTGTAATGTATGTTGTAATAAAATACAATTTAAAAAATCTTAAAAATGTATAAAAAAACTGCATATCTATTAAACTCTAATGGTACTTTGTTATCTTGGAGTGAAGCAGTCGATCCAGTCTCAGCTTTTGAACAACCAACAGAGGGAATTAATTGTGAAGAAAGTCAAAAATATCTTCTCAGAAATTCAGTGTACCATTGATTTAGACTCCAATGCCCTCTAGATATTCAGAAACTTTAGAATTCTCACCATCTCAGATTTAATCTGCCTCAAGATTTCTAACAAGACATCTATCTAGCTAAAACTTTTAAATCATATAAAAGTAATTTCCCTTATTTATTTTTATCAAAGTAAAAGCTGGAATGTTAATCTGGTTTATTAGAGATAGTTTACTTAAATTAATTGACCCTAAAGACCCCAATAAACCTCAAGAAACACAATTTTGTTAGTCAGACATTAATCAAATCAATTTTGAAAAAGAATCTTCAGAGTTTAAAGAAAAAGAAGAAGAAAAAGAACCCTTAATATAACCTAATTAAAATCATTTTTGTCCAGAAAATTAAGGATTCCTTTATATTTATAAATTTCCCATTCCCTCGTTATACCTCAATTTTAAAGATTTTTGATGAAGTTATTCAACCATTATAAATTTCCTTTTGTAAATAATCTTATAATTTACATAATCATTTGAAATAAGAAGTCGCAAAACAAATAATTTTATTAACTAAAATTAAGCAACAATTATTGAACATTAAAAAGGAACAAGTCAAATATATACCTCTACTCAATTAAAACTCAAATCGCTTTAAAATTTGAATTTATGATTAAAAGAAATTAACTTTCTACTCTAATGGAGTCGACAATGAAAGTCTAATGAATTATTCTCCCATAAAATATTAATTAGCAATCATTCACTTGCTGTTTAATTCAGAGTTCTAAAAGTATTTTAAAATAGTGAAGTCAGTGTTTTACTAAATAATTTTATGGGTAGGAGGAATTTTCTCTCTAGATTCCTGGATGATAATAATTTTTCAATTAAATAAGAAATTTAATCCTAGTAGTTTATATTTAAACTTTGGTTTAAATTATAAAATATGCCAGAGTTAGAATTAATATCTTCTAAATTAGATTGCAAGGATCTTTGTTATAATAATATGGTAGTTGAGTCGTTGATATTGAAGGAAAGTTCAATTTTAGAATAAAATTAAAATTAAAGAAATTGCACTTCCCAAATGTCTAACGCCTGAGTTTATTAAGTAAATAAGAAAATAGCATCAAATAAAAGTACCCACTAATAGAATTCCTTCACATTAAAAACTTTATTATTTGCTGAATTAATATTGTAGGAATACATTTTAATTGGGGAAATTAATTGAAATTAAATATATAATAAATCATCAATATTGCAGTTAAAGTTGGCCTATTGGCGGGTATTCTAAATTAAAATTATCGCATCTCTGAAGCGAGTTAACTCGACTTTAATTGAAAGGTATAATTTAATGAATTTAGAAGCGTTCAATTAAAGTCAAGTTAACTCGCTCCAGAGATGAGAAAAAATAGTACCACCAAAAGTAAAGTCCAGCTAATTTTTAATTCTCTATCGAATGAGCCCAAGATCATCAAATTTGGCCAACTTTAACTGCCACTATTTTGATTTATTATAAATTTAATGTTAATAAATTTCCCCGATTCGAATGTATTCCTACAATATTAAAACATTAAATGTATTTATTTTCATTGAAGGTACCAAAAGAAAATATCATGGCTTTTTACCAACAAATCTTAAGGAAATTTATAATAAAAACATTAAATATTGCACTAAAGTTTACTGTTTATTTATACTAAGACAATAGACGCACTTGTACAAATATGATGAGTACTATTAGAAAGATAAATCTTTTCAATATATTTTTATCACGAATTTGAAAAAATTATACTTAAAAATCATTTAGATTTATTACTAGTTCATATTTTGATGTTGAATATACCTGATAATCTGTTATTAGGAATCTTTATTAGATTTTTAGTGACTTAAAATTTATCAGAGCGATGATTGAACATGACAGATTTCATTGCGAAAAATTTCAGGGAGATTATAAAACACCACTTTACCTGGTTTATGAAAGAAAAGCAGATGGATTAATTAATTAAAGGCTCTAGATATATTATAAATGATAGACCTTAGTTTTATAAATATCAAAGATAACTAAAATAGTACCAATTTATTAACAACTTAATTTCTCATAAATAATTCTAATTAATAGTAATTATCAACACAAATCTTACTAGGTGTTTAATATGCAATGAGCTAAAAATAAAGAAATTAATAATTTATATATTATGATATTAATAGTAGATATTTTATTTTGTTATCAATTTTAAAAATTCTAATAAAAAATATCATCTTAATTCTAGAAGATAATCATTAATTACATAAAAGTTTTCTGAAAAAACAACTAAAAGTCTATCCGACTCTGATGGTCCTCATAAATGGGGGCCAAATAGTTCTGACAAATCTCGGCTTTTGAGCTGATAACAGGGAGAGTTCGGAGTGGAAAATGTCAAAATACTTACTTCTTCGTAGAACTCTAAGACAACATTTACGTGGATATTTTTTCTTAAAGACTCTTAAAAAATCAAAAATAATCAAAATTGCCAGTTATCTCAATAAAAAATTTGCAAAAGCTCCTAAAAGTTATGGTTAGTATTATTTAATAAGACCTTGGTCGAGGTAAATTATATTTTATAATTAAAAACAAATCACTCTCATAGCTGCAAATTAAATTTATAAAAAAATATTAAAATTTATTATACCAGTTATTTCTTTCATTAATATATTCTAGTAATTCATAGAAGCCTGAAGTAATTAAGTTTAACAATTCAAAGAATTTCACATAATTTAAACCCCCAAAAAGCGAAAAGGAAATTAGAATAAAATAAAGAATAAGCAAAACTTGAAAATTTTAATTCCATCATTCAAATAAATTAACAATAATTTACTTTTAAAATATTCTGGATTCAATCAAATTTTTAGGTTCACTTTCTAATTGAGAAAAGACTCAAATATTGTTTTGTGTCTTGAAAAATAGTATAATTTTTTTAAAATTACTTTCAATAATCTTTTTGTTTTTTGTGTGAAACTTATTTACTAAATTAAGCTATCTATATATATATAGTCTTAATAAAATTAGGCAACATTTTTCCAAATTAGAAATAAATAAACTAAATAACACCTCTAAATAGTTTAAATAGAGTCCTCCTCAATACCCTGACTATAGATAGAAAAAGTGGTGTTTGAATTCGATTAATTAAATAGCTACAATAATTTTTTTATAGCAGATTAGAAGATTTATAAAAATTAATTGCATTGTTATTTAATCCAGATTTAACCAATATTTTTAAATTGTGAAGACAAATTCCGATGAAACTTATCTAGAGTAAAGATTAAATCTTTTTCACAAGAGTCCTTAATGTTTTATTTTTCAGTAAGAATAGTCATTTAACGCATTGAAAACTGTTTATCCTCTTAATAATATACTTAATAAATTATGATATTCCTTAAGTAGAATTGTACGCTCTAAAATAGATCGCAAATTACTAGGGTAAAAATAAGAGAATATTGAATGCTTAACAAAAGAAGAAGGATCCTTATTGAGTCAAGATTTAAAGAAAAAATACTTTTCAAACGTTAGGCGCTTGATTTTGATAAATAATGTGGAAAAAGTGTTTCTAAAAAAACCCGAATATCGAGTACCTATACATTTATTTTTCATCGCCTCTTAATAGATTTTTTATAATTATAACTATTTCAAATCTTACATTAATGAAAAAAAAACGTTAGAGAAGATATCATTTGCATTTGGGACCTATAAATTGCAGTTTTTTAAAGCTAAACAAGGTCATAACAATAATAAAAAACAATTAAATCATTCTTAATTATTGATTTAATTATAGTTTGTCAGAGAGCGACCTATTCAAATCTAGAATCTGTGATTTAGAAAATAAACCTACTTTCGAAAGTTGATATAAAAAAATAATTAAAGTGGGAACATTCGATTGAAAAATTTTGGTAAAAATTGAATTAATTAATTAATTATATTCAGCTATGGTTTGAAAAATTTCTCCAAACCTAGCTTTATTATAGTCATTGGATAGCGCATTAATATTGATACGATGGTTATTATTGCTAGAATGAATTTATTGCATCGGCTAAGGAGAAACCCTTTTTCTGTTTTTTGGGAGTGAGCTCAAAGTCAAAATAATCCGCTTCCTGATATGATTCAGTAATATTGCTTATAATAAAGTTCAGTTAAATTTTGCGGGATCTACCAAAGAATCTATTTACATTTTAATTTAGAGTTACTTTATATTAGATAACTGTAATGATTTCAATATTTAATTAATACTTAATTTAAAAAATTAATTTACCTAATCTTTTATATTCCTATAATAATAGTTAAAGTTAATTGAATTTGCACTTTAAGATCATAGATGCCCTTCTATAGGATATCAATTGTTATTATAGAACATTTTTTTACAAATAAATAAGCTATAATTTATATAAAAATTTATCAAAGCAATGCTAAAATACGACAAATTCAAAGTAGATTATGAGTATCCCTAATTTAACTTTGTATATAAAAGAATAGAAGATGGTTTAACTCACGTAAGAGTAAAAATATATCATTGATGTTTAATTGGCAAATTATTATTTATATTATCTCACATATGGATGTTTGTGTTTTGCAATATAAAATAAATTTCTTTATTTCTTTTGTTTTTAATTGATATTTCTTTTCTGTTTAAAATTCCAATATTGAGTATCTATAATTCTATAAACAGAAATAATTAAATTATAGCTTTGCAAAAAAGGAAAATTTTTCCAATTCATGTTTCATAAACAGCACGACATTCATGTTCAATTTTCAATTAATTAATTTGAATTGCAATTATCAAAATAATTTTAAGTTTTGAAATATTTAATAACTTGGATTCAAGAATAAATTTCTCTGCAATTAATTCACTGGTGGTTCAGAGAAAATTTTTAAGATAATTACATAAATAGCTCGTGGTTAGGCTTTAAAATAAAAAATTGAATAAATAGAAGCTTTTGAAAGTTAAATTTCTCTAATATGAAGGGAGTCTTATCATTAATTAGATAATCGATATGATGCTGCTAAAATTTTAAGGGTCTCTTAGGCTTAGAATTAAGATGATATCTCTTTAAATTCAATGCTAATAGACAGTGAGACCTCACAGTTGCAGGATATTTATGGAGAAGTCTTGCAATTTATGTATAATTCAGAACAGACTAGAGTTATTCACTATATTCATGATATCCATAACGTATAATTAAACAATAAAAATCAATACTCGCTGTCATAAACTGACCCCAAACCTAGCATTTACTCACTTAAATTACTAATATTTAAACATAAAACCCAAAGATAAACCCTTTTAAAAGCCTAATAAACTTTACCGTAATAGTCAACATATATAAATCAAAAACTAAAACAAACAACGAAAAGGGTTTTGGGGTTTTAACTGCTAATAAATAAACCATTGAAAGAGAAGAAAAAGTATTTCAATAAATTAATCGTATTAAGTACACTCTGCATGAAGCCGTAATAATAGATAAATTTAATAAGAAGTCATCTCATGAATTTCCATGCCCCACTTTCGATATCTTGAAAACCCAAAATCGAAGACTTAAGGTCTTTCATTATCAAATATGAATAAAACTTAAATTTCTCATAACTTATTTTATCTTTAAAGATTTTATAAGTTGGATTTTTTCCTCGTGTTCAGCACAGTATTAATGACCAGAATCATTATATCCAGGTGTCTTTGTGAAAAATGTGATCGTAGTTGCATTTTAGCGGGAAAAGATCCTAGCCGAGCAGAAGTAACAAAAAGGCAAAAATGACATCTCAATAACTTTGGAGTTTAACTAAATAAATCACTCTCCTGTGTCAAATTCTTGCTCAGAAGACTGATATTAGTAGATTTACTTTAATTGAGAAGTCATCTCATGAATTTCAATCGCCCTCTCCCGCTGCAATAAAAACCATAAAAATTATTCTTTAACATACTCACTCATCAATACCTATAATAAAACTTCAAATGCCCGTATCTTTGCGCGGTTTGAAGATAAATTAATTCTAATTATATATTCGTATTCAGCAATGTCTAAATAATGGAAATAAATACTTTCAGGAGCTTTTGGACAATATAAATTGCAATTTGAGATTTGCCGGGGGAAGGTTCGACCCTGGACAATTTTTGAAAACCCAAAAATGGACAAAATGACCCCCCTATAACTTTTGAAAATGACTATATATTTGGTGTTCAGTGTCACACTCTTGCTCAGAAACCCAAATTTAGTGGATTAGCTTAATTCCAGGTCATCTCATGAATTTCCGGGACCATCTTTAGAGGTCAAAAACCCAAAAATGAAGGGCAAAGGGTTATATAAAAAAATTGCTGAAAATTCCTTATTTTGCTTATATATTTGCGCGTTTTAAAGATAAATCAATTCTGATTTAATATCGTGTTCAGCGAGGTCTAAATGACCAGAATCATTATATTCGGGTGTTTTTAGGAAATATAAATTGCAGGTTGAGTTTTGCCGGGGAAAGGTTCGGCCCTGGACAAATTTTTGAAAAAGCCAAAAATGGACAAAATGACCCCCCTATAACTTTTGAAAATGACTATATATCTGGTGTTCCAGTGTCACACTCTTGCTCAGGAGCCCAAATTTAGTGGATTTGCTTAATTCCAGGTCATCTCATTTATTTCCGTGACCATCTTTTGAGGTCCTCAAAAACCCAAAAATGAAGGGCAAAGGATTATAAAAGGAAATTGCTGAAAATTGCTTATTTTGCTTATATCTTTGCGCGTTTTGAAGATAAATTTATTCTGATTTTATATTCGTGTTCAGCGAGGTAAAAATGACCAGAATCGTTAATTTCGGGTGTTTTTAGGAAATATAAATTGCAAGTTGAGTTTTGCTGGGGAAAGGTTCGGCCCTGCACAAAATTTTTGAAAAGCCAAAAATGGACAAAATGACCCCCCTATAACTTTTGAAAATGACTATATATTAGGTGTTCCAGTGTCACACTCTTGCTCAGGAGCCCAAATTTAGTGGATTTGCTTAATTCCAGGTCATCTCATGAATTTCCGTGACCATCTTTTGAGGTCCTCAAAAACCCAAAAATGAAGGGCAAAGGGTTTTATAAGGAAATTGCTGAAAATTGCTTATTTTGCTTATATTTTTTCGCGTTTTGAAGACATATCAATTCTGATTTTATACTCGTGTTCAGCGAGGTCTAAATGACCAGAATCATTTTATTCGGGTGTTTTTGGGAAGTATAAATTGCAGGTTGTATTTTGCATGGGGAAGGTTCGGCCCTGGACAAATTTTTGAAAAAGCAAAAATGGACAAAATGACCCCCCTAT
The DNA here is from genome assembly GCA_000711775.1 of Oxytricha trifallax. Classification (NCBI taxonomy): domain Eukaryota; phylum Ciliophora; class Spirotrichea; order Sporadotrichida; family Oxytrichidae; genus Oxytricha; species Oxytricha trifallax. The sequence continues at coordinate 23,048 of ARYC01004850.1, forward strand.
AACTTTTGAAAATGCCTATATATCTTGTCTTCCGGTGTCACACTCTTGCTCAGGAGCCCAAATTTAGTGGATTTGCTTAATTCCAGGTCATCTCATGAATTTCCGTGACCATCTTAGGTCCTCATAAACCCAAAAATGAAGGGCAAAGGGTTTTATAAAAAAATTGCTGAAAATTGCTTACTTTGCTTATATCTTTGCGCGTTTTAAAGATAAATCAATTCTGATCTTTTATTCGTGTTCAGCGAGGTCTAAATGACCAGAATCATTTTATTCGTGTATTTTTGGGAAATATAAATTGCAGGTTGAGTTTTGCATGGGGAAAAGTTCGGCCCTGGACAAATTTTTGAAAAAGCCAAAAATGAACAAATGACCCCCCTATAACTTTTGAAAATGACTATATATCTGGTGTTCCAGTGTCACAC
>ARYC01004851.1:0-28743 GCA_000711775.1 Oxytricha trifallax
CCTTATAAAATGGAACATTAAAGTCAATCACTCTCTTAATGCGATTGACTGTCTTGTAAGATATTCCATTCTTATTATATATGTTCGCTATAGATTAAGCAGAGATGTGAAGCTCAGGAATTTGGCGATGAAACATCACAGCCCTTTAGGCTATAGAGAAATGAGCCCAGTATTTAAGAGTCTTATCATTAATAAGATATTCAATATGATGCTGCTAAAATTTTAAGGGTCTCTTAGGCTTAGAATTAGGATGCTATCTCTTTAAATTCAATGCTAATAGACAGTGAGACCTCACTGTTGCAGGAGATTTATGGAGTAGCCTTGCTATAGACGTATAATTATGAACAGGGTTGATTTGATCACTATATTCATCACATCCATATCGCAACTTAAACAATAAATCTATATACTCACTGTCATAAACTGACCCCAAACCTCGCATATACTCACTTAAAATACTAATATTTAAACATTAAACCCCTACATAAACCCTATTAAAACCCTAATAAAGTATGCCTTAATAGTCTACTTTTATCAATCAAAAACTCAATCAAACTACTGAAAGGGTTTTGGGGTTTTGAATGCTTATTGCCCCTGGTATCAGAACGGGGAATGCTTCATAGGCATTAAGGAAGACCTCCTGCAAGTAACAGAGTAAATATGGAAGAGTGAAGTATCATTTTAACCCAACTCATGATACTTACTCAAACAAATAAAGGAATATCTGAGATTTTGGCAGTACCACCAGCTCCTCTCTAGCGATCCGTGCAGCTACAGCTAAACTTTGAGTAGTTTTCGGTCGATTATTTCGAGCTTCTAGTTGATGCTTTGGGCTTTAGAAGTGTAAGATGCAATTAATATTCCTTTGACAATAAATAAATGATTCAACTGAAATGATAAAAAATGGGGGAATTAGTTGAAAATGATGTACTCCACGTTGCTAATTCTCTAGACACCTAGAATTCCAACTTACTAGAAGTCTTGCCTCTCTGAGCTGATAAACTTATTGGAGATTCAAAATTAACAATGTAAATGCAAACGAGATTAGAAGACAAGTGAAATAGCCTTGAGTTAGCAATTAAGGCTCACACGAATCCTTAGGCTGTCCAATAGAGTGCAATGATTCAGTTATCTAAGTCTGATAATAACAAGAGGAATCTGCCTCTTCACCTCCACTGTATCATGGCGGTATTTAGACTTCTCTCAGAATAAAGCGATATTTAAAATAGAGAAAACTGATTTTTGCAAATGAGCACTTCGGCAATAGCTCCAGATGCCATGATAAGACATGTGAAACGCGCTATTAGAACATTCGAAATTGGGAAAATATAATTAATTAAATTTATTATAATTCAAAATCGTGGCAGTTGAAGTTGGCGAATTTAAACGAACTTAGGCTCATTCGATAGAGAATTTCAAATTAGCTGGACTTTATTATTGGTGGAACTATTTTATCGCATCCCTGGAGCGAGATAACTTGAGTTTAATGTGGGGGTATTATTTAATGAATTTAGATGAGTTTAATTAAAGTGAAGTTATCTCGCTCCAGGGATGCGATAAAATAGTACCGCCAATAATAAAGTCCAGCTAATTTTGAATTCTCTATCGAATGAGCCTAAGATCGTTTAAATTGCCCAACTTAACTGCCAAGATTTTGATTTATAATTAATTTAATTTAAATTAATTTCCCAATTTCGAATGTATTCCTTCAATATTAAAATGGCATGATATGATCATAGAATAAAAAGATGCTCGCTCATCTTTGCTCATGTGACAGATATCTCAGTCGGACATTCCACCGTCTTGAGATAGCACCTGGTGCCTTTGGAATAGAGCCTCATTCACGTTTACCCCCACATTTGTTTGCAATATTGTCATCTCAGAAATACCAAAAAATCCAAAGTGTTATCTTCACTCAATTAAAATTGGTAGAGCCAATTAATGCTGACTGGGCAAAAACTTTTAGAGATTAGCGTTGCAAATAGCCTTAAAGCGGCCAGTATAAACCAGTCTGCTTGGATAAATCCTACTCATCTAAGAATAGTTGCTGAGAGTATCGATGAGAGTAATACGTGGCCCATGTGGAAAGAGACAAATAATCCAAACTCTACTAGATCGCTGTGAAGTAATAATTCCAGCTTTGCATCTTAATAAGTGAAATCTGTAAGTTTATCAATGCCTGAACTTCCTTTTATCTAGTCATCCTCAAGTTAGTGATTGCCAGTCTCATGAATGAGTATATCTATTATAAGAAAATGGAAGTTCTTGATCACTAACAGGTAGATTATTCAAACTTTAGGGTGCCCAAGATACTCTAATTATACAATAAAGTTATCAATATTAGAAGTTAAAATAAGTGCTATTAAAAACTAAACAAAAGCGAATAACCTTTTTATTACACAGATTGTACAAATAAATTTATTGTATATGGTAGCTTATTTTATTTGTTTTTATCCTATTTTTTACATTCTTTTATAATTTTTTTTTAACAATTCTCTCAAGTTATTTGAAAAAAATTAAGCAAATTGTTCATTGTTATCTAAAATCATGTTCTATAAATTAAATATTTATAATTAATCCGAATCTTTATATAAATTTAAATGAATAAATAGATATTTCTGCTGCTATTTCAACTACAACTTCGATAATGAATCCTTGAAATGAAACTGCTTAACCACTTATTAAAAAACAGCACATTCAGATACTATGAAGTTATAAAAATTACTGCCAAGATTATTATTTGATACTAATTTTTAATAGTATTTATTAATTCGCTTATTTAAATGCAGAGATTAATTTAAATATAAGAATATCTTAACGTTTTGACTTTTTTAATCTTTACTCTATTTTAGATTAAAAAAATAAATGAAGCTTACTTTAACTACTTTACTAAGATATAATTTAATCATAAATGAAAACCATTTTCAAAATAATTATATTTATTTTTAAGTAATATGAAGGCAATCGTTGCAAGAATAGTAAATTGAATATAAAAATAAAGAAACTATAATTTAAGAATTGCTAAATAAAAGTTAATTATTAAAATGTAAATATTCTAATCCACTTTTAGGGTTAATTTTTCCTCTTAAAGACAAAGTCTTAGATTTTCAAAGACCTAAGTATTTATTAATATTGCCGTTGAAATGTCTTTTCTGTCGCTTAGACGAAATTATCTTAAATAAATTCTATTAGATTCACGTTAATTAATTTGCTTTGATATTATTGCCAATTGCAAATATTTTATACTTTATTTGAAAATTAATAAATATAGTAAAGTATCCTTAAAACAATTAAATGACTGCTTTATTTTGTTATCATTAATTCTGACAGTTACTACTTTTTGTTAGATATTTATAATCCATATTATTTTTCCAATAAAAATATTTTATAATTTGCATAAAAAAATATTGAATACCTGTCTATAACATTTTTTTTAATTAAGATATCAAATTGGTTTTATATAAAATCAAGCATAGAAATTATAAGTTATGATTTAATCAAGTATCATAAAGAAATAAATTAACTTAAATTAACTTAAATTAAAGATTTTTATGTTTTTTTTTAATTTTGTTGGATTTTTTGGCTCAGCTTTTGTTATTTACTTATTTGATGATTTTAATTCGTCATTTGCTTGAACAATTCTTCATAATATTTGACTGTGTAATTAAATAAACATATTAGTTAAAGTTCATTCAGAGTCGATGCAAATTATATTTTATTATCTGTGAGTTATGTTAAATATCTCAATATTGTTCATCATCTATTCTATTGACGATCAGTTCCATTCTAATATACTTTATACTTTACTAGTTAACTTGAAATTAATTTAACAATTATTTATTTAAAGGACTGTTTACTTCTTACTGCTATAGTATTTCCAATAAGTGCAATCAAGCGGTCATGATTGATCTTTACATAATTTTATGGGATAGTTTAAAGGTAAATCATTTTATGGTTTTAAGATGTAGCAATATTATTAAATGTACTCTTTTATAATTAAACTAAATTTCTTCATTGGAAACAAAAGTAGTTTACTAATTTAATTGATTAGGAGTTTCTAAATAGTAGTTAGAAGATATCGTTCCAAAAAATTATTGTAATTATTCTCAAATTTCAAAATCTAATGCATGTGCAGTACTGTCAATATTAAAATATATATTTTATTTAGGTTAAAATCTTAACAAACCGCTATTGTTATAATAAAAATAGATACTCAATTTCACTTTTTGTTAGTATATCAACAACAATATATTGTAAGCAAGTTCTTTTTCTTATGAAATTTATTTTATATATCCTTTATTGATGTTAAATACTTTTGTTTCTGTATATATTCTTGGCGATATATGTTGAAGAATTGTTTATAACCCAAATTCATTCAGTCACCATGTTATTTAAACAATTTCTCTTTGTTGATTCATTTAATTGCTCTATTTACTGAAGAGCTTATTACTAATTTTTACCTTTGTTTTGAAAAATAATGTGATCAATACACATTATATATCAATTTAGTAAGTAAGTAAGTAAGTAAATTAATTTAGTTTGTATTTTCATACCTCAAAATATATGGTTTGCCGGATAAATAACAATTAATAAAAAAAACAGTAATTAATCAGGGAGACCTAAAGTAAAACATATGATGGCGTATTATTTGACTTAACAAGCAGATAATAGTGTTATGAAACTATAAGTTACAGACCAATATAATTTCAAGATTATGAACAGAGTATATATCTGCTCTCTCTAGAAAATCACTTATGGTATATATCAACAATGTAGACTATGTTGTGTTCTTTAGAAGAGTTGAGAACACAATCCAAATTCAATATTAAGTGCATTTCTATTTCAATGGAATTAACAGTGGATATGTGCTAGGATAAATCGGAAATAGGGCAGAATAAGCAGATTAATTAGAAATTTAGATTAAAAAGAAATTTAATTGATTTTTGATAATAAATGAAAACAAACAAGGCTATCCTAAACGATGATTCTTACCTTATTCCTATAAACCTTTAGTTTCTTTAATTCAGATAAACATAAATTTAACAATTCTGAGATATTTTTATAGATAAGCTATAATTTAATATATTTAAACATCTTAAGCTTAAAAAGTAAATATTTATTATAATGAAAATTGCTATTTGATTGATCTAATTTTATTATATGAAATTTATTTGCTTTAAAAGCCATTTAGTCATTTTATTTTATGTAAGTAATTAACATTTGATATTATCTGATTATTTTTTCAACATTTGGTAAGTAAAGACACTTAAATGAATTTGACTCAAATAAAATCGCAAAATATCGAACATCTCTGGTAATACGCTATATTTAATTCAAAATTGAATTATTTAAATTTATAATTATATATAATTAAAAAGTTGAAATATTAAATAACAATTAGTTCAACCTTTTTTGCCCAACTTTTGCTAGGAACTACCTAATTCACTGCATTTAATAATTGCGTAATTTCTCCCCTTGGTAATGAAGTCAACAAAATTTAGTTAATCAAAGACTCTACTAGACTAGCTTGAGACTCTCTTTCATGTTTTCAAATATTTTAACATATTAAGCGAGTATAATCAAAATGAGGAGATCGTTATAAAGAAATCAAAAATGCAATGAATTAAGATTATGATCATTTCAGAGTATACTAATGTTTTTTCAACTGTAGAGATTATGAATTAAGATAAACTATTTTAATTATCAACTTTATATTACTAATCAAACATGGAAAATTCTAATTATTTATTTTTTTCACTTTTCCTGATTAGTTTGTATTTTAGCTCAGTCTCAGCGATGTATCTGTAGTAGTCTCCAACTTTTTTCTTAAATTTTTCATAGATATCTTCACTATATCTTCAGGGTATCTTCATTGTATCTTCCTCAAAAAATAAAAAGTCAAAAAATATTAAAATTAACAACAACAATAGTATAGCAACAATAGTAACAACAATAATAACAGTAATTAAATCAATCTCAAGCATTATTATGAGTCTAGTTGAAATTCCAAAGAATTTCAAAATATTAAATTCATCGATTTTTCGTGCTTTTCATCAACATATTCTTCATTGTCATCTTCATCACTAAGTTTCTAAACTAAAAATTTTAGAAAATTTGGATTTTTTCTAAAAAATCCCAGACTCATAATAATGCTTGAGATTGATTTAATTACTGTTATTATTGTTGTTACTATTGTTGCTATTGCTATGTTTGTAATTTTAATATTTTTTGACTTTTTATTTTTTGAGGAAGATACAATGAAGATACCCTGAAGATATAGTGAAGATATCTATGAAAAATTTAAGAAAAAAGTTGGAGACTACTAAAGATACATCGCTGAGACTGAGCTAAAATACAAACTAATCAGGAAAAGTGAAAAAAATAAATAATTAGAATTTCCCATGTTTGATTAGTAATATAAAGTTGATAATTAAAATAGTTGATCTTAATTCATAATCTCTACAGTTGAAAAAACATTAGTATACTCTGAAATGATCATAATCTTAATTCATTGCATTTTTGATTTCTTTATAACGATCTCCTCATTTTGATTATACTCGCTTAATATTAATCTATATTATTATTGATAAATTATATAAAGTAATTGAAAAATGATTAATAATTAAATAAATAAGTGATGTTTTGCATAATATTTGATTTTCTTTTTGCCATTTAATTGTTAAATTACTTTCTCAGATTTTTTAATTTAGCAAATTAATGTTTTAGTATATTTATTATATTAATTGTTATATAAAGGAGGAGCTTAATTGCATTTTAATTAAAAAAATATAAACATCAATTGACTTTATCAATAGCATCATGTTTGTTTTCTAATCTAATTCAAGTTAAAATAGAGTATAAATTGATTTTATTAAATATATTGATGCTTTTAGTATATAAATAATACATAATGCAAGATCAGTTTAAGTTAGTTCTTAAGTAAAATATCACATTATTATTACTGGAAATTAATATATTCAGTTTAATGTGAGATTTAATATTATAAAGACAAAATTTCAAAAATGATTTCTAAATTCTTGAATAATTACAATGATGCAAAAAAATAAATGAAATAAATGTATTACTTAGTTATTTTTAAAGATAAATCACAAATATAATATGATATCCCATTTTAGCTCTAAGATAGATAAAAACGTAAAATAAAATAAATTTAATATTATTGTTCCAATTAAATTGAATGATTAAACTTGAAATATATGTAATTCATTATAAAACTAAGTTCTCATTTCAATTGTATTGTCTATATTCTTTGACTATCCTTTTCTTTCCTCTCTGTAGTGATGAATCTCTGTTCTGTTACTACCATCTTTCTTGAGATTCCCTTATGTGTAATGAATGGTTTGTCCACTGTTGGGTTTTGGATGAGTTTGAGTATTTTCCACTTATTATTTATTAATTTAAATTTTATATAAAATATATTTCTCTTCAATCTTTGTAATTTGTTTTCATAAATCTTTAGATTTTAATTTTTCCAATATATAATTATTTAACGTTTTTATGTCTATTATATTATTATTTCTCGACTTTTTATTTCATCAAATCATATCATTATCGTTAGAACCTCAATCTGTGTCTTGTCTAAATCAATTAATATGTTGTTTAAAAAGCATCGTAGGTTTTGCAATAAAGGTTCATTCCGTATTTTACCAACTTCTTTCCTTGACTGATAACCATCGTAGTGTCCTTCATATTTTTTGTGATCATGATATTTTATGTGTTATTTTTTTATAATACCTAACTTTTGCATTTGTTGATCTGTCAAAACCCCAATAATTGTTTCTTATCTTCATCATGCTCTGCGGGACTATTTATACTATGATATTAGTTGTGTCACTCTCTTTGAGCTAAGTCAAATTCCTTTAGATTTTATTAGGAATGTCAATCTGAATTTTGATCTTAATCTTCTTCAGCTCTGTCTCTTTTTATGAATCTTCTCTATCTTCAGATATTTTGTCGCTTTGATAGTCTGTATTTATAGATTAGAAGAGATCTTATTTCTATGTCCTAATTGTGTACCCAATGGTTGAGTTGTTGAGCTTTGTTAAGCTCATATATAATTCTGTTTCTTATTTAATCCAACCACATGTCTTTCAGCTTACTTACTTGAGGATTCAAGTTTATGCCAAAATAATTTGAGTCTTTAATCTTTCTTATCAACTGAGTTTCAGAACATTTCTCAATGCTTTGTATTTTCAAGTTATAGGTTTTGTTGATGGCCTTAAACATTCAGTCAAAATAGAAGTAAAATTTAGAATGTAAAAATCCTTAAATAAATAATTTACTCATACTTATAAATATTAAACTTAAAATTTTGATAAATACAATACAATTTCCAAGTCAAAGATTTTGCTTAATTTTTTATTGTTCAAATATTGTTTATTATTCTTTATTTATCAAAACAGTTATTTATAAATATATTAAGGCCAATTTAAATAATATATATTAAGAAATTAAATAAATTTAGAAAAATAAACTTGATTTATGCAATTATCTGAAATGCTAATAATTCAAAAATAACTTTAATTAAAGACCTAATGAGTTTATAATATGTTACTTTTTAAAGAAAATATTATCTCATTCACTCACTTTAATATGCATAAGTAAACTAAATGTTAAATTGATCAAAATGAAGTGGAAATTTTTATTTTTAAATTTAGATTTCAATAATAATTTTAATTTAAATTAAAAAAAATAATATAATTACTGGGATTAAGCAGTAAAAAAATTGTAATTTTACTAATTCGTCCTACAAATATAATAATAATAAAAATTTCATCAATATTTCTAAAAAATAATTAAAATAATTGTATCGTGTTTTCAACCATTAAAATTTGTTGTTTTGTTTGAATATTTAAAAATTATACGTATCCCGGTTTTATACTATTATGACTAATTGCAAAACCCTTATAAATTATATTTGATCTTTAATGCTAATCAAAATATCATTAGCAAATGCGATGAATATAACTAATTTTATAAACGATAGTAACTCAATACTGGTCAAATTCTACTCTCTTGGCTATTGTATTATAAAATTATTTGAGAACTTTATTCTGTTGTTTGAATTCCGATTCTCTATTATTCTTACAGAAGTCTCATTATATTTTATCTTCACTATGATCTTTAATTTTAATATCATTACAAGTTTTGTCTTTTCAGACAGTTTCCTAAGGTTTCTAGAAGTCTAATAGTAAAAAAGATTCTCGTTTTTAGCTCTGTTTATTCAGATAATAATATATTAATAGAAGCTTAGGGAGTTGTCTTGTTCTGCTTATATCCACTTTGATAGTTACCAGTTTTTAGTAGTTCATTCTCTTTCTCTTAGAGTTTATAAGCAATCAACATATCTACTATTTTGTGAAACTATGAATAAACCCCAACAGGACTTATGTTTATCACTTCTGGAAAAAGATATCCTGCATTCTGCTAAGTAGAATTAATGTTACTTCGTTTATATATTATGGAATTCAATCTTACTGTAGCAAATATTTTTTTTCTATTTCTTTATATACTGCTTTGAAGTTGTGCTCCAATTCAATCTATCTCTTTCCCTCAAAACCATGATGGTTTATTACATTATTGTAGTTGCATTCATGGATTCTTCTCTAATAGTTTATATTGCTACTAAGTTGTTAAATAAATTAATCTCTTTTAAAGGCTCACCCCATTTTTTGACTTCCTTCCATGTATTATTTTTTGTAGAATTTTACATTCACTTCTTAATATTATTAATTATACACTAATCAACTACTGTTGTTTTATATTTTTGGCCATTTTCTTAACTAAGTAGAAATATTTCTTTAAATCAATTATTTCTTTCCAAAATTTATTCATTTTTTAAATTACTGTTAAAACTTATTAAGATATAATATTGAAAATACAATCCATTTCAAAAAATATTTATTTTTAGCAGTTTAACTAAAAATAAATTTGTATATATTTAAAGCTAAATCATAAATTGGCAATTAAATACAAACTAACTATATTAATTATTAAATTAGATTGTAACTTGTTCTGAGGGTATTATGATCTACTTCCTCAACAAGGCAATCAAGAAGAACCCAGATTTTATGGAGAATTTAAACTTCATAAGATCCATCCCAAAAAGATTTTTAAGATAAATAATCTAAGGGGTCTACTAAGCCTTCAATAAAGGGCTAGACAGCATCTCAAGAGGAAGCCTACTATAATTAATAGACTTCTTCAACTAAGTGATTGGACACAATTTTAAACTCTAAGAAGCCTTCTATACTAAATTAGCAGCAACCTAGACAAACCTCTCCTCCAAAACAAAGCTTTAAGACCTTTTTTATTATCTACACCTAGACCACAAAAAATAACAATACTAGAGGAACAGCAACCTACAAATCCAACTAACCATAATCTAGACTATTACCACAGCCATTACCCTCGCTTTCACCAACCACTCTAATCTTGAAAAGGTACTAAATATGAAGGAATGGCACTCAAGACTGGTATTTAATACTGCAGATGTTGCAAAGATCTTCACAATCCCTTAAACCTTAAAACAGAATATGATACTCATAAGATTGGTTGAAGTCTTTGAAGTAATAGACAAAGAAGAGCTAGTCACAACGAGTTATGAAGAGGAAGAATAAAAAAAGAAATTCTCTCAAAACCCCAAAACTCCAAACACTTAAGATGTCGAGATGACTGATGAGCGACAAGATGACGCACCTGCCTCCTCCAAGAAAGTTTTCAAAAATCAAAGTGCGTAACAAGAATAACCGACCAACTTATTCCATGACGTATTAACTTAAACTGATGACGCACTTACTATTAAATAGTTTAAAAAATAATAGTAAATAATTAAAGATTTAAAATAAAAATACATGGAGGCAAAAGATATAAAAGGTATCATAAACGAACAACACTGGACTGAGATAGAAGTAAACAACATGGGAAAGATCATTTAGATGACTCTACCCACGAATGTATACTAGGATTTAGATCTCTCATAAAAATAAGACTGGCAAACATTTGGACTTAGCCTAACCAAAGATGTCCTAAAAATCCCTATCATCTACCAGAACCTTATCTGCTGGAGCAGACTTGACAAAACTAAGATACTACTAATCTTAGAAAACTAAGACTAAGACACAGGCTACCCACAAAAATGGCTCCAGCTAATGACACAAATCCCCCAAACGAGAGGGTTTGTACCACCAGGGATGGGAATCATCAACGATGATCCCATGGCTTACAAGATGCTTACATATACTGAACAGATACTCATACAATCTGATGGGGCATCTAGACCCATAATAATTCAATCATTAGAGTATATACTAGGCATTATATTCAACTTGATTGAAGAAGACGACCACTAATCCCTAGTAGACATAATGGCGGAACTCGCAGGCAGGACACTAGAGCTCACAAAAAGACCAGAGGTTCTCCACGAAGACCACTTAAAAGATTACTATAAATATAATCCTTTAGTGGCTAGATTACTCAATGACAATCACTCAGAGGACTCCAAAATGACAAATTGAAAGGGCTTGACCCTTATATATATTAAACATATTATTGATTGGGGGTCCCCAGAGACCTCAATGTGATCGTATATTATTATTATTATTATTATTATTACTAACTATATTAATATGACTAAAAAGTAAATATTTATTTTATTGTTGAATTGATAATAAGCGTAATATAAAATTTCCTCGTTAAGTATGGCTTGATAAAGTATCTGATTTTTTTATAAATTAATGGATCAAAATTTTTTTATAAAGATTTGTTTTAAAAATTTTAAAATCATAAATTATTTATACAGAATATAAATTTTTAATTTTTTTATAAAGTTTAAAAAGAATCAAGTTCGATTGCAATTTAATAAATGTAAAATCTAGATATTATTAAGATTAATTTTAAAAGAAATATGTTTTATTTATATATACTTCGAATTTAGTGACAATCTCATTATTACTTAGAATAGAACTTTATTAGTATATTTTTTATAATATAAAAATAGAGAAGTTATTGAAGTTATTACAAATAAAGGTGAAATTAAATTAAAATTTTTTATTCAATTTATATTTACATATTTAATTGATGCATTATCAACTTTTGAAAGTTAATAATTCATCTAGAAAAATAAAATAATTAAATAATTTATCTAATTATAAACTTTGTCAGATTTAAAAATGAATGATTCCATGTCTCTGTTTTCACTATTCCTTGTGTTTTCTTTTCTTAGAATGGATTGTGTGGTAGAAGTTTATTCTTTATATTCATTCATTCATGGGTTTAATTATACCGTAGTTTAATCTTGATATGTCACTCTAGCTGCTCATCAAATATTTTAAGATAGAGTTGTCCAAGTTTTTCTTTGTTAATTTCTATTTATTTCAAAGAATTTTTTCAAACTGTTTTATCATATATCTTCTCTATATCCCCTCTCTTTATCTTTTAATTTTGATTTCCCTAATGTTTTAATATCAATATACTAAAATAAAGTTTTTCAAATTAATTAGTCCGTCTTCAAAATAATATCACCGCATTTGAGAAGATTTAATCTAATTGGTATCCTGTAGAATTCCATTTATTATGAACTTACTCTTTTAAATCAACTTCTCAAGTCTTTTGCTTAAGTAATTATGCTATAATTAAGGTTTCCTATCTCAATCACTTTGGTATTTGCATTTGAGCTTTAGAATTTATCCAATACTCTAGTTAATTCAGTTGTTTTTGTAACTTCATTATTCCGATTTGAGGTTTATATGCCTTAAAAGAATGTTGCTGGAAGCATCCCATAAAAAAGATGTTTCATGTTACGAATTATAACATTATTTTAGGCATTTTTATTTTGAAATCTATCACTTTTATTGCAAATATGCTGCCTTTCTTGGATAGCTGAGTCTGAGTTATATTTGTTTTGCTGAGTCCTATTATCATTTGCATCTTAGTCTCGATCAATTCAAGGAAATCTGTACTTATTAGTTCTATCTCTATCATAATTTTATTTTGTTCAATATAGAATTATGTTTCCGCACATTTTTTATGCAAATGCTTAATTCAAATTTATTAACAGGTTTCTAGTATTTAAGATGATGACTTTTATATAGTGTAATAATATACTTTCTAACCTTTAATGCTATAATAATTTACTTTGTCTCTTAGAAATGTTTAAGTCTTATTTTTAAAACTCTATTCCGAATATTCTAATTTGTCTCTTATTTATTTCTGATTTTTCTCATTTCTTTGTTGTTTTTCTCGCTTGCTTCTTGGCAGTGTCATCTCGTTCATCACTCCTCGCCATTTAATTTATTTAATTTGGATTTTGTAATTTCCATTTTAGTTCTTTATATATTTATAATTATCATAACTCAAAAATAATATTTATGAATCTTATCAGTAATTACTATTTTAGTTTTTTAATAAATATTTTCTATAATTCATTCAATTTCTAATAAAAATAAATTTGATATAAACATATAAGGAATTATTCATTGAAGTACAGGAAATAATTAATTTATAATCATAATAAATGATATGAATTTTATGTAATTTAACTTCTATGTTTTTTATTTTATCAATTTTGCCTAATATCTACTGATTTAAAATAGTCCATAGTATCATTTATATAAATCCTTAAGTTAACTAATTTTTTGTTATGTTATTTATCTACCAAAATTAATTGCTATTTAACATAAGCATCCCCAAATTTGGAATAATCAATTTTCATATTTAATTTTAATAAAATCCTTTGAATTACTGTTTTTAATTCATTCGGACTTGCTATTATTCTTTTTTTTTATATTTATTTTTATTTTATATTCTTAATATTCCAACTAGTCTTCTTTAGAAAGAACAGTTATTTACCTAATGTAAATATCGATAATAACATGAAAATTATTTATTGATAGTTGTTTTAATTATTGTAGAAATACATTTGAATTTGGAAAATTAATTTTAATTAAATTTATAATATATTAAATTAGTGGCAGTTAAAGTTGTCCAATTTGAACGATCTTGGGCTCATTCGATAGAGAATTTAAAATTAGCTGGACTTTACTATTAGCGGTACTATTTTATCTCATCCCTGGAGCGAGATAACTCGACTTTAATTAAACACATCTAAATTCATTAAATTATACCCTCACATTAAAGTCAAGTTATCTCGCTCCAGGGATGCGATAAAATAGTACCGCCAATAATAAAGTCCAGCTAATTTTGAATTCTCTATCGAATGAGCCCAAGATCGTTCAAATTGGACAACTTTAACTGCCACGAATTTAATATATTATAAATTTAATTAAAATTAATTTTCCAAATTCAAATGTATTTCTATAATAAAGGAAAATGCAATAAAATTTTGCAAATCTTTAACAAATCAAGAGTAAAAATATATTAAAATTCTTACTTATATATAACTGATTTTATTATCAAAGGAATTAATATATATAATGTGATAAATAGGCATATATCTCTTTTAGCTTTTACTTTAATTATTGATAATGCAATATCTTAGTATAAAACAGTTATTATAATTCTATACTTTTAAGATAGAATGAAAAGGTAAAATTTTATTTTAAAGTGGCTTTGACTTAGTAAAGATAATAATAGTTTTGAATGATAAATTTTCATATTTCATTTTAATCAATAGGCTAGATTTAAATATGGTAGTTTTATTGATTAGCATTGGAAATAGTTTTTATTAACTAAGTTATGTCACAACAAAGCTATGATATCCTTTAATAAAAATTAAGATTAAATTATTAATCTTGAGTGCCAGTTAATGATTATTTTAATTAAAAAATAAATTATATTAAAAAACTTAATAATAAGATTATAATATTGGTGTAATCTTGGCCTCTATCATAATGAATATTATAAAAATAATCTTAATTTGTTTAATTAATATAAAACTCTATATTTCGATTATAAGTTGAAATAATTTGTTAGTTAATAATATTAAATCGAAAAGATATCTTGGAATTCAATAATTTAAATAAACTGTTTATCTTACCAATGGAAATTGTTTTGTTTCATACTAAAATTAATAAATAATTAATCCATAACTGAACTATTAAACATACATAAGATTATACTTAATATATGAACATATCTATACTTTTGTTTATTCTCAAAGATTTTACGATGTGAAATTATGTTTAAGGTCTCTAACAAATTGTGTTTTTTAATTAAAATAAATTTAATTATTAAATTTAATATTAATTTTTAATTAAAAATTAGTTTGTAATGGGAAAAAAAAAGATCATTTGTTAGAACAAAAAGTTTTAACTAGAGACATTAGCTTTTGAACTCATTCTAAACAGCTAACAATTATAAATAGTATTTATACAATTAATGCAACAACTTTAAAGTACTAAGACATATAAAAATATACTTGATTGAATAGAAAACTCGAAATACAAACATTTTAATAAAACTGAGGTTAAGCTGGAGTTGAATTTTGGGGAGATTTTCATATCTACAATAATAAATTTCTAATTGCGAATTTAGACAGAAATATTATATTTAAAATGTGTGGAGTATAGTTTATCTATATTTATATATAGAAAGATGAAAATTCTGAATGTTGCAGGATCTTCTGTGAAAATGTCAACTCTCTATGAGATTATTCTTAAACTCTTGATTCTATAGTTATAAGCTTTTAGCATTTTGCTTTAGATTCCGAAATGAGATCTTAGTTACTAATAACAAAAGATGACTGTTTATGTCAAATCTACTCCAAGTTTAAAGCTTTTATACATAAGAGATTCTAATTTCATGCATTAATTATAATAAAAAATTAGACATTCATTTTACACAACATGCAATGTTTCTATTATAATTTATCATTTTAATTTTTTTATGAAAATTAAGACAAAACTTCAAAATAAATTAAACAGTACATTTACAATTCTTTTATTTCTGATTTGTTTCATTAATAAATGAAATTACTGAAATTAATGTGATCTTTTAGATTATATTTTAAACATATAATATATTTAAGATAGCAATATCTATAAAAATCTATATTGAAAATAAATATAGAGAATTAAGTCTTGATCTTTAAAAGCTCAATATACTCAATGAATATTGATAGAAAAGATGATAAACAATACCATCTAAAGAATTAAATTATACCAATAATATGATGATAATATTGATGCAACCTGCAAAATTGTTAGCTGTGAGGAAAGAGTTTTCAATTTTAAAGTTAAAACTAAATTAAATTTGATTCTTAATTTGTATATTATTCAGAGCTAATATCTTAATTTAAAATACAGTTAAGTGTAAAGATACTAATTTCTAATAGAACTGGATATAAAATAATACAATATTAAAACAATAAATAAATTTCAATAAAATAAAATACAAATAAATATAGTAAAGTTTAATTTACTTTTTAAATCATTTAAAGTTGAGGTAATGTCTAAAAACAGTTTATTAAATACCTTGTTACTTGCTTTAAATGAATATTACTACGTAAATGAAAATCAATGATAACTAAATCTTTTAATAGTTTGGTTTTTCCAGAAACTATATTAATAAATAACAATAAATATTTCACAAATCTTACCTAAATAATTATAAATAACAATTGCAGATAGATTTTTAACTGTTAGAGAAGTTGAATATAAGGGAAAGAAGTCTTTAACTTCCAATTTATAAATATATTTAAATATTAATAAATAAATTATACATTTTTAATTAAACATCATTCTTGTTTATTGTAATTGTCATCAAGCTTCAACGTTATTAATGGTTGAAGATTGACAATATTTTTGATATGATTAATTTTAAATAAAATTCTATATCTCAAAATGGAAATGAACTATTCTAAAATGGTTTAGAATAATGTTCGTTATTTATATCTGAACTCTTCAAATCCATTAATTTTGATTCAAGATTCAATAAAAAAGCGCCTTAAAATAGATTTAAATAGAGTTCCTTCAAGATCTAAAAATTTTATAAGAAAATTATACTAGAATACTTAAAATTTAACTTTATCAACAATTATTATATATTAACTTAAAACAATATTGTACTAATATAAAGGTTTAAGATTGAGCATTTGAATGTAATTTTTTTAAAAATTATAACTATGAGTCCTTTAAAATATACAGATAAATTCAGCTTTTAAAAGTTCATTTTTTATGAATTCTTAAAAATATAATTATTTAGTGAATGTTAAAGATAAATAATACTACATATTTAATATCAATTGTAGATCGGTATGATGCTCACCAGATTTGGTATAAAACAGATAGATGGGAAAAACTTGCCTCAAGGAACAAATGTAGAAAAAAGGTTCGGTAGTACAATCATATTTTTTAATTAATTGAAGGAGAACTTCTTATTATGATAGATTTAGGTTGAAAATATGAGCTTAAACCAAATCAAGAACTTAAATGTAAGTATTAAGAATTATCTTAACTAGATTATTGAAGTGAAGATAAAAATATAAAACAAATATAGTTAAATATAGTCATGAGTATGAAATTCAATAAAGATGCTTTTATGTTTAAAGTCACTTAGTTTGAAATAAAATCTGATCTCGAATTAATATAAAAGAATAATTTTTTATGGATTAAGTTGATTGTTATAAATTAATTCAAATATAAATCACTTTTATAAACCTTCTATTCTTAAATAAACATAAAAATTTATTAATTTATTTTCAATCTATTTCTTAATTAGAAACCAATTATTAATCATTAAAATTTGAGTATAAAACTTAAATTAATGTTTAATTTATTATAAGATTGTAATATATTATAAACCAAGCTCCTATTAAACGAATCAACAGTAATTTTTTCCTCCTCTAAAACTTAGGACTACTCAAAGCAGCACATGAATTCGAATTAAGTGAAGTAGATGCACCACAATTGCTTAATTGCAAATACATAACATGCTTCAGCAATCTTTACAAATTAGTTGTGGACTTAAACATACATTGAGTAAAATTTGATTCAATTTCCAGAAATTATTCAATAATCAGAAATTTATTCACACTATTTTAATTTTATTTAAATATATAAAAAAAGCACGTATCTCAAAATGATAAAAATTCGAGATAAGTGCCAAATAAATCTAATTAATAAATTAAGTTAACAATATATTGATTAAAATGAAATTACATTTGTAATCAAATATATAGAAACATAATTATTATTACATTATTTGCCACGTATTCTTCGAATTTATCGATTTGAGATACGTGCTTTTTTAATATATTAAATAAGATTAAAATTAAAATAATGTGAATAAATTTCTGATTATTGAATAATTTCTGGAAATTGAATCAAATTTTACTCAATGCTTTTTACACTAACGCCTAGAGAGAAAAGACAAGGCAAAGCACTCATAAACCCACCGTGATCATTGAAGACCAAATCACAAGGAAAACTTTTCTGGTATACTAATAATACTCGGAAATCAAGAAGCTGTGAAATGGATCGTTATTGTGAATTACGCTTAATATATGCTGCAAGGTGATTTCAAAGAATAACTTTTGTACAATATCTAAAGGCTTTTTGTTTCTGGTAATAGTTTTGCGCTTGAAAGTACTGCAAAGATATTTTTCCAGTTTTTGCTGTAGCCTAAGCATAACTCATCTTCAAAAGAAAATTAGCGTTTGAAGCCTTTATATTAAGATCCTGCAAGTCATCGTAAAGCTCGAAGCTAAATAAAGATATAGAGATGAATTTTATAGAGATAGCAGCAAATCTAGAATAAAAAATAAGGCAACTCAGGAATTCATATCAGTTAATTGAGAAAAATTAATAAGGTTAAATTTTTTGAGAATAAATGAATTTTTTGATTAATACAGAATGATATATAATTAAGATTAATTTGAGTCTTAATAAAAATGCAAGAAGGGAATATTTTTGCATAAGAGAGTAAATATCAATGAAGCTATCTTAAAATGTATAAAATGAAATAACCCAAGATATTTTGGGTCACTAAATTTGCGCATGAGCGCTAATAATATGCGCTTTTGTGCTAAAAAAATAACTTGTTAGCCAATAGCAAGGCATTTTTGTCTTAATTCACATTCTTAATAGAGAATTAAGACTTGGCTATAAAGCCCTATTTTTAAAAGATTATTAATTATTTGTATTAATTTTAATAATATAGTTTTAATTTTTAATTAAAACTTAAATATATTAAACCTAATTGGATTTCTCTATAGAGAATTAAATTCTGAGGTAACTGATTAATTTAATAAATTGCGTTAATTTAATTATTCCTAAATTTATTATATTTAATTAAGTATTTATTAAAAAAAGGACATTAAGAGCCCAGAGAGGTTTCCCTATAAAAGGGCTGAATTAAGACAATTGTGGCATGAAGAGAGCCAGATTTTCATATATACCGCACAGCTGTGCGGTATAGTCAGAATATCTTGCGGGATTTCCATATTTGCACCTTGAGATCTCATCATTGTAATTTGCTAATTTCTTTACTTTTGTACTTATCTCGATTTTTTAAGACTTTTATAAAATATATTTAATCATCAATCTAGATTAATTTTACATTTCACTTATTATCAAAAAATTTTATCTTACCACAAAAAAAGTCTGATTGCGCTCTAAAAGAAATGCTATGGAGCATCTTCAAGAGCTTTGAGGAATTCATACTAACCTGAGTGGATATATGTAACTAATTCAAAGGATAAAAGATTACAGACGAGAATCTCGTAAAATGGCTTATCTTTATATCTGTTAATGTGCAACATTGCTTTGTTGAAAGACATAGGAAAACCTTAGGAAATATTGTTGTCGCATTTTCTCTGCTCCTGAGACAGATGTCTGAGAAGGACATTCCACCTCCCTTCAGTTTTAAATGAAGAATCGAGTAGTGCCCTAAGAAGGTTTAAAATGCACGAATTCCCCCTTACTTCCTTTGCAATACCTAAAATCTATCAAATATCGTTACAAATAAATCAAGGCATTTTATGAAAAATTTGGCAAGTACGAAGAATTTCACAAAAGCAGTATCTGACGAGATAGTCAATAATGGACAGGATAGACCATTTAATGTGTCATCTAAGCTCAAAAGTAACCATGACTCCGAGTTTTTTTTAAGTAATGCTAACTGCTCAATGTTTTGGAATATATTTTCCCAGAAGTTATTAGAGAGTGCTTTGACTTTTATTCCAAAGTAACTCAGTTTTAAAAAATCTCGAAAGCCTATGCTTTATAGACTTGATTTCAATGGACAATCAATCAATTAAGAATGTTGAATGGGCAGCTTTTAAAGAGTGATTAGATAGTACTATCAAAGACAAGTAAGAAGATAAAACAGTAGTGCTCTAGAAAAGGAAGGAGAAAAGATTATGGAAAAAATGTTTGTTAATGCACATTTTAAAATTCTCAAAAAAATTTTATTTTAGAAAAAGCATCTTTTTAATAACTGCTAATATTCCTAAAAATAATTAACAAGACTTATTTAAATGCATTTTAAATTAAATTCTCCAATTTTACATTATTTTATTATTGTAAAAATACATTTGAATTTGGAAAATTAATTATAATTAAATTAATAATAATTCAAAATCGTGGCAGTTAAAGTTGACAAATTTAAACGATCTAGGGCTCATTCGATAGAGAATTTAAAATTAGCTGGACTTTACTAATGGCGGTACTATTTTATCACATCCCTGGAGCGAGATAACTCGCTTTAATTAAACGCATCTAAATTCATTAAAATATACCCTCACATCAAAGCGAGTTATCTCGCTCCAGGGATGCGATAAAATAGTACCGCCAATAGTAAAGTCCAGCTAATTTTAAATTCCCTATCGAATGAGCCCTAGATCATTTAAATTTGTCAACTTTAACTGCCACGATTTTGATTTATTATCAATTTAATTATAATTAATTTTCCAAATTCAAATGTATTTTTACAATATTTGTTTAATATAAAAATAATAGGATTTTAAGTAAATTAATAAAACTAAAGGGTGTTGACGTCCGTGCCTCCCAGCACCGTCAGGGCCTCCCACCAACGTCATGGCCTCCCAGTATCGTCAGGTTCTCCCAAAGGGCTTTATGGCCTCCCAGCAAAAGTCAGGACCTCCCAGTCACATCAGGACCTCCCACCAACGTCATGGCCTCCCACATTTTTTTAATCAATAACACAATGATAATTTTATAGAAATTTTAGAATTAAAAATTTTTTTATCATTAGTTTTATAGTTTTATTAAAAAAACAACTTTTTTTCCCTAAAATTAGGGTTAGTGCCCAAATACCAAACAAATAATAGAGAAAAATTACATTGGTGTATTGTTAGTAATTTTTCTATTTTTACGAATGTATTAATTGAGGTTGAATTTATTTCAGACTCTTTTAGGAATTTGGGTAACATGCCGGTGTGTTACAAAGGAGTATAAATTAACTTTTCAACATATTTAAGAAAACAATGTCTCGTTAAATCTTCTAAACAATATAAATGCATATTTTTATAATTAATAACCTAGGATATTGATTAATGAATACAAAAAGCATATTGCTAAATAAAATATTTATCTAATTAAATGATAATTTAACATTTTAACTAATAGTTTATACAAATTATTAAATAATTAAGGTAAAATAAAATATATTGATATATGAATTTAAACTTAATTAAATGGTAATATTGAGGACAACTAACTAAACTTTTTTCATTATTTTAAGAACTAGTATTATGAATTTTTCATTTTCAATAATTTAAAGTATAATATAAGTTACTTTTTAAACTGTAAACTATCAGTTTCTATTTACTGTTTCACTTGAAACTGTAACCGCAATAAACTTTCAATTATTTAGCATATATCTATATTTCCTATGATATTTTGTCGCTAAAGTCAGTTATCTAATCTTTAATAATCCTCATTAAAATTGTAAAAACTAAAAACCTATATTTCAACTTCCTGAAAAAATACGCATATATTAATATATGTACCATAAATTTATAAAATTTGGATGTTAATAAATGATAAATATTATTAATGTTTAAGAGATCAAAAATAATAAAAAATATTCATTAAAAATCGTTAATATAGAAATTTTTGAGAGATTAACGCTAATTATTTTAGTAATTAGTTAAGTATTTAGATTATTGTTAGTTTTAAAACAAATGATAAATGAATATAAACTTAAAATTAATGTATAAAAATATAATTTTTAAAATTATAATTACTAGTTTCAGGAAAATATCAAAATTTCCTATGTTAAATTGTTTTATTATAATTGAAAATACTAACAATTAGATTTTTAAGTGTAATATGTAAATGTAAGCAAATAAATGAAAAGGTTTAAAGTATAGATATTGTAAAAATACACTATTTTTCAAAGGATAAACCTGTGTAAAAAATAACATTATCTATAAGGATCTAAATTAGAAAACAATTTTAGAATCTAACGTATTTTAGAAATAATTTTGTAATTAAAATTTATAAATAATGATATCACTATTCTAAATATTGATCATACTTGCGAGATGATTTTGAGTTCCAAAAAATAAAATTTAATAGAATATTAAGGAAATTTGTATCATTCTAAAAAATGACAATAATTTATTAATAAAATAGATTTTTTGAAAAGTTAACTTTTGAAAAATAATACTAAAATTATATTAGTGTCTTTTTAAGTTTGTATTTAAATAGAAATTTTTATTTAAAATTTAGTTCAATATGAACTAAACTAAAGTTTAATTGAATTATATAAAAAGATTTTAATATCTTTATTATATTAATTTTTGGGAGGCCATGATGCTTCTGGGAGGTCCTGACTTTTGCTGGGAGGTCCTGACGTTGCTGGGAGGCACGGCCGTCACCCCCTCTCTGGGAGGCCATGACGTAGGTGGGAGGCCCTGACGGTGCTGGGAGGCACGGACGTCAACACCCAAACTAAAATCTATAAAACTTAATTCTTATTCATCAAAAGTCTTGAAAAGTATCAAAAAATATCATTAGAATTATTTGATTAATGATTATATCATAAAATTCAATTAACCCATAAGTATCAATAAATTATCCTAATATTAAAAGAAATTTTTGGTAAAGAGAAATATATGCATATAAATTTTTCATAAATTCTTTTAACTTAGTAAATTAAATATATATGCAAAATTTATTGTATATTTAATTAAATTTATAAATAAAATATAGTTAGAGTTACTTCGAAAAAGACAATTATTAAAAGCATTAAAAAATAAATTTTTTTTGCCAAAAATTTCTATTATTATTAGGTTAAACTATATTTATAAGTATAAGTAAAATTATATATCTTTTAATTTATAATTAATTAAAATATACTAAATATTAAATAAAAGAAAGATAACAAATAATAAATTCTTAAAATCGATAATAGTCTTGAGCATCATATTATTTTATATTTTCTTTTTGTTATTTATTGTTTATTTACCTTTAATTTTTATCATATTCAA
The DNA here is from genome assembly GCA_000711775.1 of Oxytricha trifallax. NCBI lineage: Eukaryota > Ciliophora > Spirotrichea > Sporadotrichida > Oxytrichidae > Oxytricha > Oxytricha trifallax. The sequence goes on from ARYC01004851.1 coordinate 23,435, forward strand.
TATTTAATCTAAGGATTTTTTATTATTTAATTATATTTATTTATATTTTGCAGTTTTTTTATATAAAAGATATTCATTTATTTTATTATTAATTAGAATAATTAAATTTGTTTATTTTTAATTTTATTATTAAATTATATGGTACTTATCTCACCAAGTCATAGATGATGTCTTGAGGTCACATGTTACTTCTGGAGTGCACATTTTATTTTCTATAGATTTATTTCTTATAAGTGTGAGTAGCTCTTTATTATAATTCTTCATGTATCTTTTCTAGCAAAGCCCAAGGGCTACAATCCCTTATTACTCTTATTCAGAAAGGTTTAACCTCTTGTTATGAACCAATGAAAAATAAATAATAGAAGGCGTTAAGGGGTTGCCAGCCCCAGTAAAGGTTTGATGGTAAGTTAATTTAAAATATTTTAAAATTGTATATGATATTAAATACAATCGTTTATATTTTTATCGTAAATAATTAAATATCAGTCAATATAATTTCACAAATATGAATATAAGTTAAATATGTACTCATAAACTTGAATGTTTTTTAAATTTATTTAATTTTTTCGATGCAACGCTTTGCATTATAAATCATTTAATATGTCTGGTTAGCCGGTCATCATATTCTTTACATGATTGACCCAATAATTAAGTACTTCTCATACGTTTCGAATTATAGTTGAGTGTATCATATCTCGTACTATTTTTCCATTAAAAAATTAAACATTTCTTTGATTATTCATGTCTAATGCTTCCCAATTTATCAATAAAATACTATTGCAAGTCGTTAGTATAGTTCACTGATTTATGCTATATGTTAGATATCTTTTTATTCTAGAATTTATTTTGTTCTGTTTTTTACTGTAAAATTTGGCATCTTTATCAATCGATTAATCTTACTACCCATAATTACCTATCAAATATTTTTTATGATGGGTTAAAATATATCAAAGATGAGTGGTTCTACAAGGTTTCATCCATCTAATAAAAAAATAATTATATTCAATTAATTTCAAAAACATTGCCTCCGAATATCTAAAAGTGCTATCTCCCCATTGACCCCTGCTTTTATTTTTTTTGCATTCTTTGCGAGCAATGAGTTTACTCCTTTTAACCCAAGATAACCAGGGTTGGACCTTGAAGAAAAAGATACCAAAAGATTATTTTATAGTGTTTTTCTTATCTTTTAAATAAAAATTTTCATATTTATCATAATGTGACCTCGTGACGTCAATACCCAAATTTTAAATCATAATTAAAAAAAGAATATGATTATGCGAAAGAAGCATATAAAAATAATTTGAAAAATATGGTTAAATTAAAACAATGGTAATTGAAGACTGCATATTTAAATAACTGAATAGACAATTTAATTATAAAAAATTTATAACAAGATGTAAATAAAATAATAAAGAACTGTATAATTACAATGAATCAATAAGATGTTATTATGCAATCAATAAAATCATAAAAGCATAGATTAATAAAATATAAAAAACTTACAGAATAGAAATTTACGATATATCAATAAAAAATTTAAAGTGAAGAGGTAATAAAATAAGCACATCAAGATTTCATAAAATTAGAAATGATGAAAGCAAGGCAGAAGAAGCAGATGATGATGTGAAAGTTGCGGAATTAAAAATAAGAAAAAATAAGAAGCTGATTGCTTTGTAATAAAAACAATCGTAATAAAAAGCTGCATAGATAAATGAACCTAAATTGAAATTTATTATCTGTAATGATATATTAACATCAAAGTAAAAATATTTAGCAAGAATATAGATCTATTATAAATACAATACTATGTTATGAAGTTATTTTTGAGCAGTCATTATAGGCTAAAGGACCAGTGCACCAAAAAAGTAATAAATATTTGAAGAGGCGAGTTTTGCAATTTTTCTCATCAAATTATTCAATATGGGGTTTTGGGAGTTGAGGTTGATACAGATTGAGAAGATAATGAAACCGAATTAAAACAAGCACATAAAGATTTCATAAAACTGTAGGTAATGAAATCAAGGTAGTAAAAGCACATCATGATATGAAAGTAGCTGAATGAAAAGAATATGAAAGAAATTATTATTAAGTTTAATTCTTTCATTTTGCTTTGTAATTTTAACAATGCTCATCAAAGACTGCAGAGATAAATGAGTCAAATTGACCATTTAAAATTGCAATTATATATTAACATGAGAATCAAAATACTATTTACCAAGAATATAGATCTATAATAAAAAATAAAACAACGATGTAATACGAAGTTATTATTGGGATGTCAATCAAGGCTGTTCTGTCGAGTTCACAAAAATAACTAATATTTTCAAGAGCTCAGTTTTGCAATTTCATTCAACTAAGATCATAAGGGGTTTTGCTACTTGTCTCTCTTTCAGTGAGTTGCTGACTTTAAGGTCATAATGTGTCTAGGTATATCCAAAATAAATCTTCATAAAATGTGATTGAGTATGCTTTTCATTTAGCGGTTTAAACTTTTATCTTTGACATTGATAGGCGCAAAAGTATGTCACTATGTACATGGAAAGGTGGGCAATCAAAACCCCAAAACCCCTTAGTGAGGTTTATAAGTGCTTTGATTTGGAGGGTATAATTGGGGTCTTATTGGGGTTAGTAGAGAAATTATGCCAATTTTCAAAATGAGAAATAGAAATTAGCGAAATTTAGAGTCTATATATGATGAATAATATTTAGATTTACTGCTTAAGCTTAGTATGGTACAAGTATTAATATAGACTAAGTCAAACCAGTGTTGAATTATACAGCCATAGTAAGACTCCTACACAAGAGTGCCTCAACTGTTAGGTATCATTGCTTGTTAGCTGTTTAAAATTATAACTCAGGCTCTTGAAAACATCCTGCAAGAAAATAAAAGTTCTCACAGGTCCATATTGACTATCTCTGTGACTCTAAGACATTAAAGTATTGGGCTCACTTTCCTTTTGACTAACGAGCTGTCATGTTTCATCGCAAGTTTCCAGACATGCGAATCTCTCCTTAGACTATAGCCAATATTTATAGACGAAATGGTATTACTTTCAAGACTGTCAACAGAGTGAAGAGAGTGATTGATTTTACAGTGCCATTTTATAGTAATAATTTAAACTATATATATGATTAAATGCAGAGAGCTATTACTAATAACATCAAGTTCATACATGCAGATGAAGCTGTGTTTACGTTCAACACTTTATTAATAAGTCATGGTACAAGAAGTATGATAACATAGAAGTTTATGACTAAAAAGTAAAGGTAGTCACTCATGCAATTTTAGCTGGTAAAAGTGAAGATTCAGGCTTAGAGAGTTATGTTATTCACCCTCGCTCTATTAAGCGAGAGTAGTATATAGAGTTCCTACATAAGCTCAGAGAGAAGTATAGCAACCAAGAGATCATCCTGTTTGTTGATAACCTATCAGTTCATAAGACTAAGGAGTCTAAGAAAGCTTATGAAGAGTTAAACATAACTCCTGTACACAACGTTCCTTACAGCCCTTAATTTAATGGAATAGAATTCTACAGGAGTTAATAAAGACTCACTACAAGAAGCTTCTGCTGTATCATCTTATGCATGACTTGCCCATCGATACAGTAGACTTGATTCAAAGCAGCTGTAAGAGAGTGAGCGAGATAAGACAACAATTTGTGCGAGAAAGGGAAGAATGAATGTTTATAAATAAGTTTTAGATTTAAACGAATGAATATATTCAAATATTAAACTAACCCATAAAGGGGTTTGGCTTCTCCTTCTTCTCCTCTTCTTATGGCTTGCTTGGGCCCATATTTCTTCTCTTTCCAGCTCCTGCATCTATGTTCATTTCATCTGGCTTTTAAACATCTTTATAGAGTCTCTTGCTCACTTCATGAATTGTCTGTTACTTTCTCTCTCTATGAACCTTAGAATGCTCTTTCATTAGATATATACCAGTGCCAGATTTTCCTACAAAGTTATATGCCAAAGCTTACTTGAAAGATAAGGATGCTTCTTAAGTTCCTCTAGCCAAGCTGAGCTTAATAGAATGCCTTGCTTCTTATAGTCTTCAGGAGAGATAGAATATCGTTTCTTATGAGCTTCTTCAATTATTTCTCTGAGAAAATCCTCTTTTATTGTAACAAGAACACCAAAGAAAAAGTTCCTCTCCGGTAGTTAATTAGAGAGTGGTTTCTTGGTAGAAAGGTAAACTACCACTTCCTCATCTTACATGGCATCCTCATAAAGATTAGTGACTGAAATCTCAGGGTAGTTCGGAATTTCTATTAGTTTAATCTCTTTATTTTTAAAAGCTTTCTTCTCCTCACATAGTATTGCTTTTAAGAATGAAATTTTGGTACCTTCCATCGTTGGAAGGAATAAACCAACTGTATAATATGTTAATAGTTATCTATTTATCTTACCATGTAAAATTAGGTATCGATAGAGATCTTCTTTACTTCTGAATCTTGAGATCATTTCTTGAGCCTCTCCTCTTTTCATTTGATCATTGAGTGATTCCATCTTTGTTCCTCTTCCTATTAATGAATTTCAAATTATAACTTATAGACTTCTGGATCCTATTGTTTAAAAATCTTACTATTAAATATGGGCATCTTATAGGAGGTCAACCCTGCAAGATACGTGGAGAAAGTTTGCAGAAGCTGTAACAAACTGCAGAGATGAAGCTCCATTTTTATCAATTTAGTTCCATTAAATTAGTACTAAATTTGTTTAAATTTAATTAGTACTGGTACTAAATTCGTTTAATTTCAATTGGTACTAATTTAATAGTACCAAAACTTAATTAGTACCTAGTTTTAAACTAATGAGGTTTTAATGGAAAAGTTCCAATATGGTTCAAAACCTAACTGGTACCAGTACCAACCTCAATTTTTTCTAAGTTGGTACCAAAATTAAAAATATTAAGCATGAATTTAGAAAATTTATAGTTATAAACTTAGTATAAATATGATGTCTAACGCCTAAGAATCAACCATTGTTGTTGTAGTACCAACTCCTATACAAAGTTACTATAGCTAGAGAGGTTATTAGAGCTTTATAATAGAAATTTAAATTAGAATTTAAACATGGCGGCTAACTTAAATCGCAAAGCAGTTTCTCATGGCAGTGGATAATCTTAGCTTAACTTTGGCTAAACTAAGAAGCCAGAGATCATCTACATTGAAAAGGAGCCAGAGCTTAAAGCTCTTGAGTTTGAATCAGAAGTGTTTATTCTATAAATAAATATCAGGAAGCAGAGAGCAGAGATAAGTATTTAAACGCTAATCGAAGATGTTGAGGAGTTAAAAGAACATCTCCCA
>ARYC01004852.1:0-14448 GCA_000711775.1 Oxytricha trifallax
TGCTTAAACATAGTTTATGGATAATATTTATATAAAATAAGTCAAATAGATAAAAATTCAAGTATTAAAAACTTAATATTTTCAGGAAAGTCATAATAAACATAAAAATTAAGTTTAAAAAAAATAATTGTTATATTTATATAATTTTGATAGAATACATTTAAAATCCATGAAATTTATAGTATTATTAAAGTTAATTGCATTTATAATATAATATAGCAATATTTTAATTGGGTTTCTAAATGTTAATTTGCTAACCTTTATCTTAATTTGATCTCAAGTTTAGTTTCCTGCATAGATTTTAAATTTAATCTATTTTTAAACAAAAAATAATAGGATAATGTTTTATCTTGTGTACTAGATATTTTCAGCATTTCCTATTTTTAAAATAGTAAAACTTTCTTCGAATTTTTGTTGCTACTATTAATTTAAAATTGAGATTTTACTTTGTTTATTTTTTGGATAATTACTAAATTTTTGGAATTTGATGATATGTTTATATTCTTTTTTCTTTGAACTGTTTTTATTCCTAACTTTTTTATTATTACTATAATATAAAACAATTTGAGAAATTAAATTTTAACATGAGTATATTTTACTTCGTATTATAATGTAAAATTGGTATATATTTTTTAAAAAAATATTTACTTTCTTTATAATATAATAGATATTATGTTTTTTTATTAGGAAATTTAAATTTAATCTCAAATTATATAAATACTTAATGCTCAGAATAAGATGAACATATATAGAATATCATGAATACGATAGTTATTATTAATTAAAATGTTATAAAACACAAAACTTAATTAAAAAAGAAAATAAGCTATTTATAAATAATTTCTCTAATTATTTAGATAAATTTTATAATTACTCTATTCTTTTTAAGTTAATAACTAATATTTGAATTAAAGAAATAATTTACTATTAGCATTTTGTTGGTCAATATTAATTTTTAATCTTAATTTCAACTAACTTATTATAGTTATTAAATTGCATCTTCCTGTATATTTCGAATTTAATCAGAAATATAAATTAAAGTTATAAATAAAGTGTTGAAAATGGTATAAATAATAAAGATAAGATAGTAAGAAAAATTATTTGGTTATAGAAATGAATATAAAAGATCAAGGCTGATCAAGCGATCTAGCAAGGAGATTTTGCTCTACAAAACTAACTAAACGAGAAAATATTATAGATTTTATCTGATTTGTATAGGTTGAAAAAAGAAACTGTAAAATAGCAGAGTTTTCAATTGCAGTTAGATAGTTAGTATTCTCCACTTAATGACGAGTACTTATACTAGAATCAATAGTAAACACAAGATTACTGTGAAGTGGAATCAGATGAGCTCGAGAGCATGCAATAAATCAATTAAGATATAAAGTAATTTCAAAGTTGCACAAGAGTATAGCAACAAGAAATAAAAAACAGCAGAAAAAGAAGGTAATTTGATAACCATTACAACTACTATCAAAATTAGTATGGTCCTTAATTGTAAGAGCAATTAATTAATTATGGTTTCAATTTTTAAATAAATTTGAGTAATATTTTAATTAATCTATAGACTAGCCTACTATAGATTAATAATAAAATACAACCTCTCTCCATACCACAGTATAATACAATAATAAAAATAATTCTAGTAATAAAGAAAATAGCTTCATTTTAACACCAATCTTCTAACCATCATTAACCCACTTAATTACCTACAACCAGAACTCCTCTTAGCAATAATACTGCATTTAATACTGGAATCATGCTTTATCTGAAAGGAATTAAAAATAAGGAAGAAATGCATAGATAGACCAAAGAAGTTAAATTAGTGAAAGATATTAAAAAATAGGAAGGCCTAACATTTAAGACTTAATTAGTGGATAGAAATTATAATAAAGATGAAAGATAGCAAACCTGGATATAAATTAGCTTCTTAATGATAATGAATTAAAGCATAGAGTGTTAGAATAATAAAAATAGAAAGACAAAACTTCAATTCAGCCTACTATTAATAAGTATTAATAATTATGCATTTAAAAAGATATCACTTATGATAAGCATATCAATCGGGGCTCAATAATAAAAATACCAATAAACTTCGAACATTTCTTATGGTAATGGATTGCTTTAAAATAGCAATTTTTATTTTACTTATTATTTTAGTATCACAAAATAAAGTCTATTCTATCTTAGATAATTCTTAAATGGAGTCTAAATATTATTTTTTCATGATCGTGACAAAAAACAATAGCCTGTACTTTAAATTAATAAAAATGTTGATTTATATTTATATGATAAAATTTCACATAGAAAATAAACAAAAATGATCATGATTTCAACATCAAAATTTACAATGAAAACATGAAAGCGGTGAAAGACATATATCAGGGTGTCTTTGATACCCCTATTATACATTTCAATTCTCTTTAAAATCAATACTATATTAAATAACAATTTATTAATAAGGATCAAACCAAAGAAGTTTTATTTTCAATTCTAGAAAAAATTCCCACAAGAATTATCAAATCATTTCTTGAGGAAGGTGAACAAAAAGATGATTAAAGTTAAGGAATGGATATTGACGAATAAAATTAAAAACAATTCTTGACAATTGAACAATTCGTTAATGAAATGAATGCAAATAAAATATAAATATTCTTATAGTAAATTAAATTTTCTTTTTCTATGTGTCTGAATTATCAGTAAACAAAGCTTCGCTATTAATGTAATTAAATATATATAAATTTTATTCATAATAAATAATATAATTAGTAATATTTAAAAGTAAAACATCAAAATTTAATATTTACTTTAGTAATAGAAGATGTGATCTATATAAATTTAAGGGAATATTTTAACTAACATTTGACTAGTCTAAAAAGGAATCCATATATATAAGACACGTATAAAATATGTACTTATTAAATCAATAACTAATAACTATTATATTCGGTTTGTTAATTTATTTCTAGAAAATATGTTACTCTCTTTATTCTTTTTATTTCATATTAAAATAATTTTAAATGCAAAAGTCAACCCTGTAGAGAATGACTTACTTGATGAAGAAGTATAAAATATCTAGTAATAGATATAAGACTCAATAAATCAATTAGAAAATATGTCATTCGAGCCTTAACAAAACAATGAAGAAAATGATTAGTTGATAGCACAAATAAATATAAAAAAATAGTTATTTTATATATTTGATAATTTTAAATTCAAAGAAAACTTGAAATTAAATTTTTTTAAAGATATTGAATTTAAACGTTTAGCTTATACTTATATTTAATTTTGCATTTAAGTATATGATTTATTTTATGTTTTAACTAAAATATTAATCATATCTAAGTCAAAATATAGATTCTTATATATAATGAAAATAAGAATGAAGAATATAAAGACTTTTAATTGGGTAGAAAAGGTTGACAGTATTTTTTAAAATAATTTCTTAGTGATCATTTTTCTTCTTAGATTCTATGTCTCTCTTAAGTGTGTCGACATTTTAATCTTGCCTTTTCTTTACCCATTGATTATATTTCTTAATTGACTCGTCATGAAACTACTAGAACCTGTTAATGTTCATTTCAAAAATTGACTGTGACTTTTATTTCGCGTTATTTATTAAGAGGGCTTAAGTGTTGGCGTTACTGCTACTATTGTGATTAAATGTGTCTTTATTTTCTTTTGCTTCTTGATTGTTTAAGTTTGGGTTTAACAGCATTGAAGCCAGGGGATCATTTAAATTGCTTTAATTAAGTTTAAATTTAATGGGGGGGGGGTTATTTGCCAATGCTTAATAAAATGAAAAATCAATGTCGTTTGTGCTTGATTAGTTATTATTCTTATTCTGTTGCTCTTTTATCTAGAGAATGGCCTCCCTGTTATTTTCGAAAGATTGCTTCTTCACTTTTTTTGGGTAAATGTAAAGTACATATTTTAAACTGACCTTATTTTGGTTGATACTGGTATTATTGTATGTGTTGCAAGAATCATGGAAGATTTGAGAAATAAGTAATTATATTTACTTAAAGGAAGTTATTTGTTTCCGATTATTATTCATAATTTGTAAACTTACAGCTTAATTTAATATTCTATATTTAAGCTATTATCTGAATGAAAGGATTGAGTGCAACTTTAGTTCTAGTAAAAATAATTATTTATATAACGATACATTTATTCTTACTTAAATTCAAATCCTTACTATTTTATTTTTTTAATTCACAGTTAATTTGATGTTCATGCGTTGAATAAAAGATATATAGTTTTATTTTTAAAATTAAAATTATTCAAAGCTTTATATAATTATTATATAACTCCACATCTCAGTTAATGAATTCACTTAACTACCCCAAAGTAAGTGAGAATTCTATCTATCCATCCTTTTTCTCTAGTTACAATTACATTACTCTCCTCATAACCCATATCCTTCAATCTTACTTCAAATCTTGCATCAATCATAGATTTATTCTTTTAGTAATATTCTTAAGAATCTTTTTAATTCATTAAGAATGTTGTTACAAACTTCAAATTTCCCACTCTCAAAATCTCATGAAAACTTTTTTGTGCTACTTCTTCAAACTCTTCAGGACTCATTTAAATAAAGTTGACTATCTATGATTTTGATTGGTTTCCTCTAGTTGGATCAAACTTTAAAAATTTTCTTTGCAGAGCAGTATCAAACGAATCTTTTTACTTGAATATTACTGCTATCCAAGTTGGGTTTAGCTCACAGTAAGCAACTGCATTTACATCTTGACACCTTATTTCAAGCTTCGTAAGAATACAATTCACATTCAAACTCTCAGCCAAACTAAAACCATTGCAGAATAGTATCCATTTATCTTAGATTTGGACAAGATCATCTTTCTATCTAGACAAAGTGCTTGGGATATTTGTAAAAATTGGAGATTATTCCAAAAATTAAATAAGTTAATTAAATGTTATTCATACTATTTTAATTTTTTTGTTTTAAAAAATATTAAAACGGTGTCGATCTTGAAAATTATCTCATTTCGAGATTCCTACATAATAGTAATAATTCTAAAAATCTAAGTTATAACGTCATTAAAAATTATTTTTTTTATAAATAAGAAAAGTTCATAGATTTTATTAGTAGTTTTAAATCCCTTAGATAAGTTAATTAGCTAATTTTATGATTTTATTTGCAAGTTAAGACTTAAAAATATGAAAATAACTTTTCTCGTTAATTAAAGATTATTAGGATTAGCTTAATAATTTTATCAGAATCATAATTGAAGTAAGTTCTTCACACTTTTAATAATATCAGAAGAGCATGATCAGTGACTAAGCATGAATAAACCTTGGAGGTGATGGCATTTGAGCCAGGGCTACCTGGTGACTTACCATGTGCCTGGTTACTGATCCAAATTGTTAATTCAATTTCTTATGTGTTAATTGAAAATACATTAATTTAATTATGATTTTATGGCAAGTTTTTTGTTGATATATTTTTAATACTTATAAAAATTATAAAATTAAACAGTGTGAATAACATACAGATTATTTTATTAAATCTTGGAAAATATATACAATTTTACTAAATTCTTAGACTGAATCAGATTTGCATCTTTCGAAAATGATTTGGAAAATTAGAGACGGGGATTCTACATTGAATTAGTGTTCTCAAAAAGACGGTCATTGTTTGAACCTCTTAAAGAAAACTCTCCTCTCCTAGAAGTTACCTTCGGCACTTGTTAGAGGAGCAGATTTTTGCAACTCTTTTGCACTGCCAACAAAATTCTCCTTCTCATTGAAAGTTTTGTCAGCCATCTTGCTGTGTAGAGGAACCTGCATCTCTTTTTGATAAAGATTTTTATCATAATTCAAATCAAAAACTTCAGAACCGCCTTGCCTTTGTGCTTGAAATTTCTCATTCATATGTCCAAAACCTCCTTGCCCTTGTACTTGGTGTGTCTGGTTTTATGGTTAATATCTTCTTTGATTTTGATCTTGATGATTCTGATTCAAAATTCCAAAACTTCCTTGCTTTAGCACTTCATGTCTCTTACTCAAAAGATTATACTTTCCTTGTACTTGGTGTGACTGATTTTAAAGTTATAATCTTTTTTGCTTTTGATCTTGATGATTCTGATTCAAAAGTCCAAAACCTCTTTGCCTTTGGCCATCATAATTTTGATCCAGATGTTCAACTTTTCTTTGCATGTGGTGATTGGTGCTGAACGACTCTTAAACTATTTTAAATTAAATTTATTAAGGTATATATTTCATTTATAAAAGAATTTATTAAGAAATCAAAATTTCTCTCAAGTCATTTACTATCATTAGTAATCTGGTAGAAAATTTTTGTATAAGTATATATAGATGATTATTGCTCATACTTAATTTTATAATAATTAAAAATTTATAATATATTATTAAATATGGTGTTTTAAAAATAATTACTTTAATTATTCTCCTTATTTAATTTATTTCAAAAATTTAAAAACTGTTGAGTAAAATTTATTTTATTTTATTGAAGTTTAACCATGAATGGCGTAGCTCTTTCTGTCAGAAATCTTTCTTGATTGAAAATGCATCTCATTTCCAGAAAGATCTCTCTTTCCAAAACCTCTGTCATCAGGATCTTGTATCCTAGCGTGATTTATACTGGAGACTTGTGATTGGTTTCTCAGGTTCTGAGCTTTCTCCTTGATCAAACCATTGTGAGGGTGAGGCTCCATTCTAAGTAGGTTGAATGGTTCTTCTTGATCAAATGTTGAATTTCTCTAGTGCTTTTCCTCCTCCAAAACATCATTGGGCTTTAAATTAGCAGAGTTTCCAACAAAAGGACCCAAAACAGATGATCTAGAGCGATCAGAGTGATTCTATTGCTGCTCTAATAATCCTCTTCTCTTATTTATAGCTTCAAGTGACTTAAGCTTTTATCCTTCAAGCTCTTATATCTCTCTAAAATATTTCAAAGTGACTTCGTCAACAGGTTTGCTCTTTTCAAGTTTATCAAAAAAGTTCATAAAAGTTACTCGTTCAAATTTAAAATTAATTAATAATTATAATCTCCCTGTATTATTGCTCTTATATACTCATTATCAATTTATAAACTGAATCTGCTGTAGTAAAGATTTGGGTCAAGTAAGTGTGTAATAACATCATTTATCAGCTTCATTGCAATCTAAAATGTCATTAAACTTTTAAATCCTTACTCTTTCATGGGTGCTTTTTGTGAAGAATTCAGGGTAGCTGTTTTTAAAAATCAATTCTATCTCAATTCTCACAGCCAGTAGTATTATTAGCATTATGAATGTTGGAAACACTCTTTTACCAGTATACTTGCTTTCAAGTTCGCTCTATATTTAGGCAATTGAAATAAACAGCAGTTTTTTGTGATAAGCATCTAATGGTAATTAATTAATGTGACCAAAAACACTCCAGTATACCAAATGAGATACTAATCCTATTAATCTTGCATTTTTCTGACTTTAAATTTCTTTTAAAGCTTTCATAATGTCATCAAATTCAAGATTTGGCTTGTTCTATTCTAAAGCCAGGTTATTCTTTTTAGTAACTGGATTTTTAAGTAATGAAAAAGCACTTTGTTTTTAGTCATGCCTCCAGTTCCATTTATTAAGTGATTTTATTACATGCCAATATTTTATTGCATTTTAGCAGTGGACTTATTTTTCTTGTAGTTATGAATGATGTCATTGATTTCATCTCCCTCTGTAACATGAGGAATGATTTTAATTGGAAAATCTTTGGTGTACTTAAACATATCCATGATAATTTATTCTATCGAAACTGCTATTGGAGTCTACAACTCACTTAAGAACTCCTCTTTATTTTGCAGTTAGCTTAAGGGAAACTGTAATGCATTAGTTTCTAGAATGTTGAAATTCTTAGCTTTACCTAATTTCTCCATAATTTTTTATTGTTAAGCTAAGTCGTCTGCTGTGACCTAGCCTACTCCATTTTCTTAAAGTTTAAGAGGGCCTGTGTCAAGTGCATAAGGATATAAAAATTTGGTCTTCCAATAGTCTAAATCTAAGTTCATCTCATTTTTCTTCTTAGATTCTATGTCTCTCTTTAGTGTGTCAACATTCTAATCTTGCCTTTTCTTTACCCATTAATTATATTTCTTAATTGACTCGTCATGAAACTACTAGAACCTGTTAATGTTCATTTCAAAAATTGACTGCGATTTTTATTTCGCGTTATTCATTAAGAGGGCCTAAGTGTTAGCGTTACTGCTACTATTGTGATTAAATGTGTCTTTATTTTATTTTGCTTCTTGATTGTTTAAGTTTGGATTTAACAGCATTGAAGCCAGGGGATCATTAAATTGCTTTAATTAGGTTTAAATTTAATGGGGGGGGTTATTTGCCAATGCTTAATAAAATGAAAATTCAATGTCGTTTGTGCTTGATTAGTTATTATTCTTATTCTGTTGCTCTTTTATCTAGAGAATGGCCTCCCTGTTATTTTCGAAAGATTGCTTCTTCACTTTGTTTGGGTAAATGTAAAGTACATCGGCAAAGATTTTTATGGTGACCTTCTTTTATATTAATGTTGGCAAATTGTGTGCAGCAAGAATCCTGGAAGTTTTGAGAAATAAGAAATTATTTCACTCATTACGAAGTTTTATATTGCCAAATCATTCAAAGATATTCAAATTTACAATTATATCTAAAATTTAAAATCTATTTCAAAATATTTTTTTCTGAATGAAAAAGATTGAGTGCAACTCTTAGTTCTAGTAGAAATAATTATTTATATAACGATAAATTTATTCTTACTTAAATTCAAATCCTTACTAATTTTATTTTAATTAATTAACAGTCCTTTTGGTTGATGGTCGTTCAATGAATAAATAGACATAAAGTTATTTTTTTATTAAATTAAAATTATGCTAAGCTCCCGTTAATATTATTTTTCTACATATCTTTATTAATGAATTCAATTAGAAACCATGAAGAATCCCATAATGTTACTTACCCATCCTTTCAACCCTAACCATCCTCTGTCTAGATTGGCAATTTCATCAGTCTCCTCATAATAAGTTTTCTAGTTCTATCTCCTCTTGATTATCCTTGCATCAATCTTAGCTTTGTTCTTTCTATAATAGTCTTGATAATCTTTGTCGCACATCAAGAAAGTGCTCTTGAACTTCAATTTTTTCTCTCTTACTATTTCAAATTCCCTCTTATTAGCAACAACTTCAAACTCTTCAGAACTCATGTTAGTACAGGTCACAATCTAAGTTTTTGAAAAGTTTTCTTTTAAAGGATCAAAGTCCACATACCTATTTTTCAAAGCACAATCATATGGATTTCTTGACTTGAAATAAACTGCAATCCAAGTTGGACTCTGTTCACAGTATGCAACCCCAAATACGTCATAGCTTCTTATTCCCAATTTCTAAAGTATGAAATCCACCTCTAAACTCTCATACAACTTGAATCCATTGCAAAATACTGGATCAAATCAGGTTTTTTTCACCTCATTCTATATTGGCTAATAGTAAAAATTAATTTAATTCCAAAATTAAATGTGTTAATTATTTTTTGTTAACAGTTTTTTTGAATTATAATTTGGTTAAATATATTAAAATGCTAAAGTCTATTAACTATATTAAAATGGTATCTAGTTCGAAAATCTTTCCATATAGAGATTCGTACTAAAAAGTTGTAATTATATTAATCAAAGTCAAATTTTTTTCACTAAAGTGAGTTTCTATTTTTAATAATTATAGTTATATTTTAATAGAAGTAGTAGTGAATAAATCCCTAAGGTAAGGTATTTGTAAATTTGAATAATAAATTAATTAGATTAATCATTTTGATTATTTTAAAGACTTTTTTGTCCTTGATTTAGAAGTATTTTTGGATTTGTCTTAGTGAGATTAACAGGATCATTGTTGAAGTAAGGTCAACTTCGCACTGTTTTTCATGCAGAAGAGCTTGATCAGTGATTATGCATGTATATCTAATTTGCCAAGGTGAGTTAAGAATAGTTCAAATGCTACAACCCTTGTGGCTTGTAGCATTTGAACCAGGCTCCTCTTGCTATTTGGCAGGTGGTCACCCTCGCTGCGTGGTCAATATTCCAGCGCCTATATATTTTAAATATTAATTTCTTCTTTAGTTTCTAAATTAAACATAGGTTAATTTAATAATGATATTTTGACACGAATCCTTAAGCAAATAAATTTCATGATAGATGTGCTTAAAATAAAAAAATTCTAAATGTGTGAATAACAACAAACAGATTTTTCATTTAATTTTCGATATTTAATATAATTTTACTTAATATCTAGGCTAAAAAATATTGATATCTTTCGAAAAAGCCCTGGAAAACTTGTGACGGGGATTCTACATAAAATTTGTATTCTGTAAAAGACTATTATTGCTTGAATCTCTTATAGCAAACTCTCCTCTCCCAAAAGGTCTCTTAAATACAGGCTGGTAAGCAGATCTTTGCAACTCCTTTAATTCACCAAAAGAATCCTCCTTCTGATTGAAAGTTTAGTTGGAAAACTTACTGTTTAGTGGTACCTTCATATCTCTGATCTAGATTTTGATCTTGATTTTTCAGAATTTAAAGTTTAAAACCACCTAGCTTTTGCTCTTGAGTTTTCTTGTTCCAAAACTAAAAATCTTTTTCCATGTGATTACTGTTAATTGACTCTTAAACCTTTTTAAGTTATATTTATTGAAGTGTAAAATTAAATAGTCTAAAATAAATTTATTATAAAAATACAAATTTTGTCAAAAATTATTTACTATCATTAATTCATTTAGTTTATAACATTTTATAATGTCCGAATTTATAATATTATTTATAGAAGTTTATTTTTATGGATTTTACTATAAATAATTTCTCTAAAAAATCCCCTTACCTTACTTAATTCATATTATTTAAAGACTTAGAACTTTTTATATAGATTTTTATTTTAATTTTTATTATATATGGTATAGCTTGGATGTGAATAGCTCTTTTTGTCAGTAAAATTATTAGCAGGAAGATTCATCTCATTTCCAGTGTGGTCTCTCAAAACTCTGTCATCATGAACATGAATTCTACTTTGAAGTTGATTAAAGACTGGTAATTGGTTCGTCATCACGTTTGAGTTTTGATCTTTCTTCTTGAGTGTCTAACCATTGCGAAAGTGAGGCTATATTATGAGTTGATTGAAAGGTTCTTGATAAAAAGCAGACTCTCTTTCATTCTGCAATTCCTCAAACAAATTTTCACCAGGCTTGAAATTTATAGAATCAACAAATGGACCTTCAACAAATTATTTCGACCGATAAAGATTTTATTAGAAATTATTTGATTGACTATTTCTCTAAGACTCTCTGTCAATTAGTTGAAGGTCTTGATGCTGTATTGCAAGATTTATTGAATGAGGTTACATAACAGAAAATGAATTTTTTTTTCGCGGTCAATTTCTAAGCTCTTTTCTAGTCGATCAAAGAAACCCATAAATTAAACAAGTTATTTTAAATTAATTAATAATTATAATCTCCCTGTATTATTGCTCTTATATACTCATTATCAATTTATAAACTGAATCTGCTGTAGTAAAGATTTGGGTCAAGTAAGTGTGTAATAACATCATTTATCAGCTTCATTGCAATCTAAAATGTCATTAAACTTTTAAATCCTTACTCTTTCATGGGTGCTTTTTGTGAAGAATTCAGGGTAGCTGTTTTTAAAAATCAATTCTATCTCAATTCTCACAGCCAGTAGTATCATTGGCATTATGAATGTTGGAAACACTCTTTTACCAGTATACTTGCTTTCAAGTTCGCTCTATATTTAGGCAATTGAAATAAACAGCAGTTTTTTGTGATAAGCATCTAATGGTAATTAATTAATGTGACCAAAAACACTCCAGTATACCAAATGAGATACTAATCCTATTAATCTTGCATTTTTCTGACTTTAAATTTCTTTTAAAGCTTTCATAATGTCATCAAATTCAAGATTTGGCTTGTTCTATTCTAAAGCCAGGTTATTCTTTTTAGTAACTGGATTTTTAAGT
This sequence comes from Oxytricha trifallax, assembly GCA_000711775.1. Lineage (NCBI taxonomy): Eukaryota > Ciliophora > Spirotrichea > Sporadotrichida > Oxytrichidae > Oxytricha > Oxytricha trifallax. The sequence continues at coordinate 12,020 of ARYC01004852.1, forward strand.
AATGAAAAAGCACTTTGTTTTAAGTCATGCCTCCAGTTCCATTTATTAAGTGATTTTATTACATGCCAATATTTTATTGCATTTTAGCAGTGGACTTATTTTTCTTGTAGTTATGAATGATGTCATTGATTTCATCTCCCTCTGTAACATGAGGAATGATTTTAATTGGAAAATCTTTGGTGTACTTAAACATATCCATGATAATTTATTCTATCGAAACTGCTATTGGAGTCTACAACTCACTTAAGAACTCCTCTTTATTTTGCAGTTAGCTTAAGGGAAACTGTAATGCATTAGTTTCTAGAATGTTGAAATTCTTAGCTTTACCTAATTTCTCCATAATTTTTTATTGTTAAGCTAAGTCGTCTGCTGTGACCTAGCCTACTCCATTTTCTTAAAGTTTAAGAGGGCCTGTGTCAAGTGCATAAGGATATAAAAATTTGGTCTTCCAATAGTCTAAATCTAAGTTCATCTCATTTTTCTTCTTAGATTCTATGTCTCTCTTTAGTGTGTCAACATTCTAATCTTGCCTTTTCTTTACCCATTAATTATATTTCTTAATTGACTCGTCATGAAACTACTAGAACCTGTTAATGTTCATTTCAAAAATTGACTGCGATTTTTATTTCGCGTTATTCATTAAGAGGGCCTAAGTGTTAGCGTTACTGCTACTATTGTGATTAAATGTGTCTTTATTTTATTTTGCTTCTTGATTGTTTAAGTTTGGATTTAACAGCATTGAAGCCAGGATCATTTAAATTGCTTTAATTAGGTTTAAATTTAATGGGGGGGGGTTATTTGCCAATGCTTAATAAAATGAAAAATCAATGTCGTTTGTTCTTGATTAGTTATTATTCTTATTCTGTTGCTCTTTTATCTAGAGAATGGCCTCCCTGTTATTTTCGAAAGATTGCTTCTTCACTTTGTTTGGGTAAATGTAAAGTACATCGGCAAAGATTTTTATGGTGACCTTCTTTTATATTAATGTTGGCAAATTGTGTGCAGCAAGAATCCTGGAAGTTTTGAGAAATAAGAAATTATTTCACTCATTACGAAGTTTTATATTGCCAAATCATTCAAAGATATTCAAATTTACAATTATATCTAAAATTTAAAATCTATTTCAAAATATTTTTTTCTGAATGAAAAAGATTGAGTGCAACTCTTAGTTCTAGTAGAAATAATTATTTATATAACGATAAATTTATTCTTACTTAAATTCAAATCCTTACTAATTTTATTTTAATTAATTAACAGTCCTTTTGGTTGATGGTCGTTCAATGAATAAATAGACATAAAGTTATTTTTTTATTAAATTAAAATTATGCTAAGCTCCCGTTAATATTATTTTTCTACATATCTTTATTAATGAATTCAATTAGAAACCATGAAGAATCCCATAATGTTACTTACCCATCCTTTCAACCCTAATATTTATTTTTTAATTCTCTTTAAGATGTGACTTTTCGAAAGTCTTTAAGTTAATTATAAATATAAGTATTTGAAATTAGAGAAAATATCTTTACCAAAAAGTCATCTTAAAAATTCATATGAAAATTCCTAAAATTAATTAAATTAAATTTAAAATAAAAATTTACGTCTTCAATAAGGAGCTTTGAATCGCACGGGAACATGGTTTAAACGTAACATTGAGATTTACAAAAAATTCCTAAAATTTATTACAATTTTTATGAAATTTATGTAATCTCAATATTGAAGATTTGCCAAATCCAATCTTCATTCTTGTTTCTCAGAGTTCTGGGGGCTCAAGAAAGATGCAGAATTTATTGATTAGTGGGAATTATATAAAATAAAATTTTCATTGCTTCTAAACACTCTGAAAACACGCAGTTTATAGAAATTGGTCATACATAATAAAAATATGCTTAGGTTTCATTAATTTATTCAAATTATTTATCAATTCATAAGTATTAAGATTTTAAAATTGATTATTTTATTTATTTTCTATTACTTATAAAATTGAATATTATTAATTTAAATTTATTATAACATTTATATTTGCTTTTGAGATATCTTGTATATCTAATACTTTTGTCAATAGAAATTATTACAAATGCATATCTGTTTGTAAAAAAAATAATTTAAAAGTTATAAAGATTAAGATTAATTTATTATTTGACGTTTTTTTCATTTGGTAATAATATCTCATAAATAATATATATCAATCTTTAAAAATAAAGTTTGATTATAAATTCATATACTCTTCTTTAAATATAAATCACTACTATTCTCTTTAATTTCTTTATATCACCCTACTTTGAATTTACTTTTCGACTTCTCTCATATTTTCTTCCATCTGATTAGTAATTCTTTCTCATTTATATACATACCTTAAGTAAACACAACTTCATATATTTATTTTAATTAATCTCTCTCGGTTGTTCACTTTCCATTTGAGTTATGACGTC
>ARYC01004853.1:0-20563 GCA_000711775.1 Oxytricha trifallax
AATTTTTTTCATTTGACCTTTTTCTAGTCAATTAAATTAAAATCTTTAGCAATTTTTCGGTTGACCTTTTTTCTTATAAATAATAAATCAGTTAAAATTTCAATAAATTATAGTTCAAAAAAGAATTTATTTGTTTTTAATTTTTTCTATTTATGAATAGCTGGCACCAATATTCTAATGAAAATATAAATACCTAATATTCTACAAAACCTAAAAAAATAAATGAATTAAAACTTTTACTTATAATGTAAGTTTATTTTCTCATTTAAAAAAAATTTTTATGTTAATTTTAGAATTATCCAGAAAGGTGATATAAAAAATGTTTAACTTTGAAAAATTATTATTTTACAATCTTAAACTTGATCGTTAGCATTTATTTATAAGAATTTTCATAAAAAAGCTTTCTTATATAAGTGGCCTTGAATAAAAATATTGCTTACAGTGTGAATTTTATAAGTAAAATCAAAATATTAAAAACAAAATATTTTAACTAAATAAACTCTTTATTAAATTTACTATATTAATTGTATAAGGGGTTAATGGGTATTGAATGTTGTAAATTATATTCGCTCTAAAAACTTCGCGCATAAAAGTTAGAGCGAAGTCTTCGCTCCAAACCAATCAAATCCAATTATTTTTGAGCAATATAAATTATATATTTAAATCCTTTTTTTTATTATAATTATATTGTTCGAATATATATAGAGATGTACAATTAAGAGCGAAGACTTCGCTCTAAATAAAATGCGCGAATTTCGCTCCTAATATTTTTTACTTTTAATCTACTATTTCTGCAATATATATATTTAAAATTAGGTATTGATCGAAATTAATAGCATAAATACTAGAAATGCCTTCTATGTTAAAAAAAGTACTTTTTTCAAAAGTTCAAATACTTGTCATTTTTATATAAAATATTTACTATATGGACTTTATCTTTTTTATAAATGAAATTCTTTTTATATCATTAGGAAAGTTTTATTTCCTATTCAGTAAATAGTTTTTTTATATCCTCTCTTTAATGAATGATTCAGGAAAATATAAATAAGTGTTTACTTAAGAAATTAAAAATAAATATCATAGTTTGGTCAGTGAATTATAAGTCTTTAGAACAATTAAAAAATTCTAATAGACTAGATTCAACTTATTTTTCTAGGTAATTAAAACCTTACACTGTAGGTGAATTAATGAATATATTTAAGTAGTTTAAAGAAATAATTTCAGAAATTCTATTGAAAATACTCAAATATTTTAAACCAAACTATTTTGGAAAAATACTTACTTACAAATATTCTCTCATCATTGCCCTTTCTATTTACTTTATAAAAATTTCTAAACTAGTCTTTAATAATCTTATCCTTTGCTTAAATTTTTAACACTATCTTTTTTATAAGCTTTATTTCAAGGCGATCAATTGAATGAGAAACAAATTTTTAAAGAGCCTAGCTGTTATGTTTACTTTATTAATGAATCTATTAAAAACACCAAAAAGTAAGTCAAATATCCTTCAAGCTAATGTCATTTATTGCCGAGATAATACTCTTATGGAAACATTAATTCGCCCAGTTTATTTATGTATTTAGAATACTTTGAGCTACTTTAATAAGCTAAGAATCGCTTTTCTTATATTTATGAGCATTTTTACATTTCAAAGCAGAATTTTCATGATAATAGTTTTCATTATTGTTTTAAAACCCATTCTTTTTAATAATTGCAAAAAAGTGTTCTATAGGTGCGAGTTAAAAGTGATAAGGGCCCAGAAACATAACGGGGATAGCTAGCTTTTTCAGTTTTGTGTGCAAATAGTGACTTCGATGATAAATGCATTGTCTAGCATGAGTACATGAGTAAATCTCCAGTTTTTATACTCTCTATCCAAATCTTAAACAATCTTGAGTATAAAGTAGTAAACTATTTTACTGGAATTTTTACCCCTATTTACAGTGAAATACGCCCTGTTTTTATTGCTTATTCCAGCAATTATACTAACTTCTGAGTAACGTGTTGATGAGTAGTTAATGTTCTTAGTACCTTTTTTGGCCCAGCCTCTATTCCTATTTTAGCTAAATCTTATGGCACTTTCATCAATGTTAATAATTACTTTTCCCTCAAATATATTTTGTACATAATAATAAGCAGCTATTTGGCGTTGAGTTTTCGATTTAATGTTATTTACTCTAGGACTTAAATAAAACTACTTTCTATGTTTATATTTGAGTTCTTGTTTCAAGTATTGCCTTATGGAGAAGACGGAAATATCATAGTTTAATCTAGTTTTTATAAGGTTTTGAAGCCTAGCACATGAGAAGCTTTAGCATTTTAGAGATAGATATTCCTCTATCAACTCTTTTGTTTAATGATTAAACTTTTTAAAGTGCCTTTTTACTTTTTCGGGTGACTGTTTTTATTTATTTTATCCTTCTTCTAAGTATCACTTAACTTTTCTGTACCCGATATTTAGCCTTTTCATTATAGTACTAATAGAAGTCTTATCGTTATAATATAAAGCTTCACTTTCCTTGAAACTTCTTGTTCAGCAACGACTATTCTGTTAGCTGATTAAATTTAACCGTGCCCATTTTTGTTTGTTAAAACAAATTTTGAATATGCTTTCGACTAATTTAGCTCTCTTTAAATTAGTAAGAGAATTTTTTCTTCGACTTTACTATCAAGACTAATGCTCTATTTTATACCTTCGAGGAAATCAAGTTCATCTTAAGCTGCAAGGCCCTTCTTATTCTTGAAAATTACAATTGAGCGAAGGATTGTTTGCAGCTGTTAAATTTTATTCAACCCTCCCTCATTTGAATCGTTTCCCAATTAATCATGTACACCTCGCCGTGGATCTTATACTAATTGAAAAAGTTACTAATTTTTCACAATTTGAAAGGAATTTTATTCCAGAGCTAAAATTTCCTCATCTGTAATGTCGAATAGTTTAATTGGTTGTATATGAGTTGAGTTAATCTAAAGCAACGAAGTTGAAATATGTGTGCCATTCAAACTGCTTGCCACCATTTCATCTAAATCTGAACTGCTAGATGAATCGTAACTTTCATCTAGCTAATTTGCCATTTGCTAATTCTTTTAAAAAAGTCTGTAATCTTAGACTTTATCTTATAAAGCTGCTTCATTTTACTGGGTGAGTAATTTGTTTTAATCGAATGTATTTTCTTTTTAAAGAAATGGCTTGTGGCTAAAAGGATTATCTTTACTAAATAATCCACCCTCTTTGTTATTAAATAATGATTTTATAATAAAATAATTAATTATTACAGAAGCACTATTTTACCACTGCCTTTACATTTCATGGATCAACAAGAGAACTTTACGTAAATTAACGTAAATTAAATGAGGGAAAAAATAGGCAACAAGAAAGAGTTGTACAATTTTCTAACTCAAGAGTGCAATGCTTACTTGCCTAAGATAGATTGCACGAATATTTACTTTCTTAAGAGTATCATAAACAAAGATAAAAATGTAACTATCCTTGAATCAACTTTCTATAGTACTTAAAAAGAAACGAGGTGATTATTTCAGCTGTCCCATAAATTGAAGGACTCACTGCTGATGACTTCATTGGCTATGGCTAGCAAAACGATTTGATTCTTAGCTTTTAACCTGACTAATGTGATTGGTTACACCTTGATAAAAGGTGGATTTGTGATGTCATGATGTCCTTGTACAGAGAAGGCATTAGTTAGATGATTAAGAATGCCAAAGAGTAGAGAAGAGATAAAATTAACAAGAGTTAAAACCTGCTAATCAATATGAGGCCTGAATTTGCAGAAGCTTTGTCGAACTATCTGACATTTAGCTATAAATAATTTATTCCTAATTTTATAGAGCACAGAGGAAGATCAGCATTTTTGCTCAAGCCATCATCTCAGAGAAAAATACGCCAAAAAGAAATTGAGTAGGTCAAATCAGAAGAGAATCTTCTCAATTAAAGCAAGCAAAAATACTTAGAATAAAATAAAAGAGTAAGAGAAGAGGTCTCTTAATATAGGAACAACTAGAAGAACTAAACGAATACAAAAGCTTGTTTACTCATCTTCATTAAAGCGGGATTATAAATGAAGAAGGCAATCCACTTGTACAGCCTCCTCAATTCAACAATATGAATAATTGAAGTTTTGAAGTGAAGAAAATTAGAATAGTAACAATTAATTTAATTTACTTAAAAATTAAGAATTTAATCGTAAAGCGATTTATTCAATTAGTTGGTTATAGCTAACTTTGTAATTTGCTAGTATAGGTAGAGTTCAGTTCTTTAAGGCTCTTCTTGTCACTCTTTTCTGAAGTAAATTACTATTGTTTTGCTTTACTTCCTTGTGTAAGGCTACACAAACTTCCTTTTTAGCCATGCATTTTTGCTCTATTAGCTTTGGATTATCAGTAGCCATGCATTCTTTTGCCACTTATCTCTTTTGTGATATCTTTTTTTTATCACTTAACTTTTCAGACCTTTTATTAAAATTGCTTAGTAGCTAAGTACCCTTATGACTTTATCTGCCAATTCTTTAGCTGTCTATGATAAAGTTTCCAATTTATCTTGATAACTAACTTCACTTGCATGCGAGCTTAGAATTGAATCTTCTAGAGACTAGTTTAAAGAGCTTTCTAAAATTTAGTCAGATTGAGCCATCTCAGCTTATTGAATGGCTTCTATGAAACTTGTTTTAGTCTTTTATTTTAATTAAATTGCACTTTGGCCAGCACCATCTTGGCAATGACTTACAACATCTATATCCTCTTGAGAATTGCTTTTGTCAGATTATTGTTATTATTCTTAAAATTCATCAGATTAATATGATCATACGGGGACTTAAGGCTACAATGCCTTTTACTCCTCACAGTTCTAGCTCAGTAATGTCTATAGTTTAGAAAATTTTATATGAATTTCATTTTCCAAAAGTTCTTGTTTTATCGAGATAGCCTATTCAACCGTATCCTACGACCCTCCTAGCCATATAAGCTGCCTCCACTGACCTTTATTTTCCAGCCTCCTACTCTCCCTATTATCTAATTTGTTGATCTTTTCGAAAATATGTCTGCTATTATTAAATAAATTCCACCATTAGTTTCAATTTCTCTCGAAGTTTGAAGATCTGTGCCTCTTCCTTACAATTGAGAGAGAAGATAAACCCCAAACCTTTTATTTTAATTTTTTACATTGAACTTTCCTTCAAGATAGGCATCTGTTTTAGAACCTTTAATGCTCTTGATGCTGTAAAATTAGAGCTCTCTAAATTTCTTAAAATAAGCCTCAATTATTTGACATGCACCAGCAGCCACAATAACCACAGGAGTTAAAATGGTCTATTTCATTGATAACTCATACAAGAATTTGCAGTATTCTTGTTGTGAGCTTGTGAAGAGCATGTCTTTACAATGAACCTTCTTATCTCCTTTCAAAGAGCTAAGACCTGGAAACTTTATCTCTTAGCAGTTAAATGCAACTTTCAAGCAAATTTCTTCTTTCTAAGATAATTGTGATCCTGTTAAACCTACTAGAATAGATGCCTTTCTAAGGTAGCCAATAGTATCATTCATTTATTAGGCGGTGCTGTCAAACATTATCCAGTCATATTCGTAAACAAAAACGATGCTTTCCTCCAGCTATGTGAGAAAGCTTTCATCAGCACAACAATTTTCAAAAAACTTTTGAGTCATATAATAAACCCCCAGTTTTTTCTCAAATTGATCATGATTCACGTTAAGTTCGATTTGCAATAATATTTTAGTATTTATTGCCATCTCGTAGGACTAAATAAACGCCTTTACCAATTATTACTCTTTTATGATGCTTAAGTGTGAGGAGGACTGCCAAAGATGAACAAAGTAGAGTTTTGCCATTGCCAATGGCAAAGTTTAAGAATAAATACTTTTTTTCGGACCATAAAATAAAACTTAGGCAAAGTTTCTGTAAAGTTAGGAAGCCAAATCAAAGTTACTTTTCAAGTCCTTATATACCTTCATTTTAGTTTATATGGCTTTCTTATAGGACACAACAATAAGAGTCAACGATTTTATTTTATTTATTGAGCTTTTTGAACTTTCCAATCATTTTATAAAACTATTAACAAGAGAACTCGTCAACTTTTTTAGGATATTTAGTATTTGCTTGATGCAGCCAGTGTTGCCATTAATAAGGTCTGCAATAATGTCCGGCCTATTCTTTACACTTTCTCAAGCTAAATCGTCACGAATTAGTCAACAACTTAAATAATGCTGCTAAGCTTGCTGACCCAGTTGGGATTTCTTTCCTTTAGCTCTAATGAGACTTGGAAGATGAGCAAGGAAAAGTCGGACTGATCTAAGTAGTCCCATTTCTTTATAAAAATATTGCTAATATGGTTGATCATTGAATCCAAATCACTATAAGTGCTTGATTAACTCAATGCGCAAATCTAGACAAAATCTCAAACCACATTAATAAGAATTTCTCTCACCTCAATCCGCAGTCTTATTTCAAAACTTATATAAAAGGCTTAGTTAGGCATTATAATGTGTTTGGTAAGAGTCTCACTACTTGAGGATCAATTTTGAAGAGGCAGAATGTCCCAGCCATTAAAGGAATAATTCCAATATTTTTGCTGTCAAGTAAGACCAACTCATCTGACAATTTGGAAAAGCTTTCGACCTCATTAATAAATATGTAATTGGCAAGACCCAAAGTTTATTCTGAATTGGGTCATAGGCAAGTAAGGTCATAGAATTTTGAAGTAAGTCCTCATTAACTTAAATTAGCTCATTTCTGTAATATAACAGAGACTGTACAAACAACCTAGTTTTGACTTAAAGATCGAGCTTCAGATTGAGATTTAGCTCATGTATAAGGCCAAACATACCATCATAGAAATTAGAGGAGCATGTTGTTTTGAGGCTCATTAAGAACTCTAGTAAGCTTTGCTATTTCTAAGGCATATTTACTCGAGGAATTAGTACCTCTCTTAAGGCTTTAGAAGCATATATTCCCTCAAGTAGTTGCTTGTGATCTCAGATTAGATTTTAGCGCCGTAATTAGCTTGAGGAGTCAAGCTACTCTATGCATTAAGCAGATCCGAGGACTGAATACCTTGTTTATTGGCAAGTCCATTCATTTAAGATAAGTCCAAAACAGCGCTCTAGGAATTTTCAAAGCCTTTGATTGACTTCGCTTCAGACTAAGAAAGTTTCTGTGTCTTGTTTAGAACATACTTGCTTATGAACCTTGGCAAATCTCTAGAGTGGCGAAGCTTTGAAAACTCTTCAAGCTCTAGTAACCCCTATATGTTGTAATTGTTATTTGGTAGAAGCAACTTTGCTTTATCAATTAGATCTGGATACTCAGCTCCTTCATAGACTGACTTTCGGCCCCTCTTTTTAGAAAAGTCTATAGCAGATTTTTCATTTAGATTTGGGTAATTAAACGGAGGTGTATCAACTTAAGATAAGATCTATGATTATTCAGTAAGGGCTTTCAGGTTTTTATAATTCATCAGGTTGACTAGTGAAATGGAGTCCTGTGAATGCTGTTATTCGATTTCGTTGTTCATGCTTAAGGAAGATGCTTTTCTAAGTTGGCGGCAAGTTTTTAAATTTGAATTAATAAGATTAATAATTAAACTTATTAAACACTTAATTAAGTCTTAATTAACTTAAATAGGCTTATAACTTTAAAAAGGTGCAATTTTAAGAAGATGAGGGTTGACAAGGGGATTTCACGTTAAGTTTAAGGTCCAAGAAGTTTTAATAGTCTTAGCTAAGGATAGATATGTTAAATGAAGTGAATTATTGTTTATGGAAAATATGAGGGGTCCTCGCTGATGGAAAATAAAAATTCAAAATTGGAGGCAAATAATTGACAAAAGTCTTAATTAAAGTGTTTAAATAATTAAGAATTAATTAAGATTATTTAAGAACCTTGTCACGAGAAAGCAAAAATTAACGGAAAAAGAAGGATTTCAACATTATATTAGACGCTAAGACCCCAAGACCTCTCGATAAATAAATATTCTGAGTGTAGGTATAGCTTTTCTAGCCCCTGTAGATTCTTGTGATTTTGATTTACTCTTAATCAAGGATCAGATAATGAGTCTCTTCGCTAAAGAATATCAAGGCACTGAACAAGCGAGTAGTAATTTGATCGAACTTTAAAACAGTAAATATGACAGCTTATCATATTATCTAGCAAAGAGTTGGTTATATCCTCAGATTAAAACGTACAAGCCCAATATCACCTTTTATTTATTTCCTAAAAGCTTTCAATTCAATGCATTTTGAATATTCAAATTTGTATATCAATATAAATACCACCTTACACTTAAAAAATTTTACCTTATCTATTCTTGTCTTTTCAATCATTGAAAAATACCTATAAGATTGGTAGTTCATCATGAGAACTCTGCAATTAATTTGTTTCATTAGACTTTAAATTTCTTTTAATTAGATCTGTTTGTAATTATTTCTCCAAAATTTCTTCAACAATTCATTGAATTGCCCTAGATGTTCCTTATTTACAGGAAACCTCATTTTTAACCTGGTTTTATTAAATATATGTCAATCCTCAATTATTTAATATTTTCATTTGTATTATCCAGTTAATACCTATTTAATCATAAACTAACAATATCTTGGGATAATTAATGCTGTAAATTTGTTTTGATATCCATTAAATTTTTCATTTTAAAGTTTTAAATTATTGATCAAATGTAAATTGTTAGTTTGAAACGTCATATCATTATTTTTAAATTTATATATTTTTGATGAATCAACATTAAAAAATAATGTATAAAGAAGTAGTTAAAATTGGATGTTTCAATACTGTTATATAAATAAATTAAATATTGATAAATTATTTTAATATTGTTAAAATAGAATTGAATTGGGGAAATTGAAAAATAAAAAAATAATTCAAATTATAAATATATATAACTGCCACTAATTACAAACTTATGTAGATCAAATTTTGTTCACAATGCTTACAGTTAGATTTACCTCTCAAAAGGATTTTTGACATATTTGACACCCTGGCCTAATATTTTTCCTCGTGTATTATAGGGCGATTTGACACATTTGACACCTTTGACACCCTATTTTAAGTCAAAAGCCTGATTATTAAAATTTGACACCTTTGACACCTGTAAATTTTATCTTGTTTTTGACATCAGTGGCTATATTGCACATTGACTGATCTGGTTTCACCTGCGTATCTGTGGCTACCGTGGCCCAGAAGGGATAGTGCCACAAACCCCACCGTCATCTCTAGGGAACGTTCCTTTACCTCTTGAGCCAGTACTCTCTGTGTTAAGCATCTTCAAAGCCAGCGTTTAAACAAGCAACGTAAGCCACATAAACAACCGGAAGAGGCACTATCCCTTCTGAGCCACGGTAGCCACAGATACGCAGGTGAAACCAGATCAGTCAATGTGCAATATAGCCACTGATGTCAAAAACAAGATAAAATTTACAGGTGTCAAAGGTGCAAAGGGGTCAAAGGGGACAAATTTTAATAATCAGGCTTTTGACTTAAAATACGGTGTCAAAGGTGTCAAATCACCCTATAATACACGAGGAGAAATATTAGGCCAGGGTGTCAAATGTCTCAAAAATCCTTTTGAGAGGCAAATCTAACTGTAAGCATTGTGAACCAAATTTGATCTACATAAGTTTTAATTAGAGGCAGTTATATATATTTATAATTTGAATTATTTTTTTATTTTTCAATTTCCCCAATTCAATTCTATTTTAACAATAGTACTAAATAAAGAATGATAAGTAATTTATATGTTAAAGAAAGATTATGAATAACACTAAAGCCAAAAGAAATAAAATTATAATAAAATGAGTGAATCTATAATTAATAATTATATTTAAATAATAAAAAATATTATAAAAATGAATAAAATAAAGCTTAAGTATGATAAGATAAACAGCTATAAATAAAGTTGGGATGGTAAATTATTGAAAATTATTATAATTATTCTAAGGAATTTTAAAACTACAAAACAAAACAAAAATATACTTTTCAGTAAATGAATAAATATGAATGATTTTAATAATAAGAGGATGACAAAAAATAAAAGGAAATAATTTAATAAACAAATAAACAAAATCGTATAAATGAATGGGGAAACAAATATTCCTAAAATTTTATTAATATAAGAAATATTAAAGAGTGATAAATGTAGATGAACTATCTAAATTTTTTAAATAATAAGATTTAGGTTAGTAAATTTTTCATTTCAATTAAAACTGCTTCATAAGCATGCAAGAAATGTAATCCATTACAATATTTATTACTCCTCTCTATTTTTGTGATTATTTATTGATCTTATTTTCTCTTAACTGCCTTACCTTTATTGTAAATTACAACCTCTGCTTTTGCAATTTCAAATGTTTCTTGAGTTCTTTACTTTAATAGAAACGGTTTGAACTTTTATTGGTCTTTGATGAGTTTTGATTTCCTCGTTTCCTCCAATTCTTTCTCAGATTTTCCACTTTCTCTCTATCATTCTATGAATAGGCATCATTCTTCTTGGATTCAACATCATAGTCAATTTAGGTTAGTTCAAGTTGAATCTAAGCTACTTTATGCAACATTTATTAAGCTAATTCTAGCTAATATTTTTGAACTTCTCATGGAGCAACTCCATCTAAGTCAATTTTATGTTTTAATTATGATAAATTTCTACAATGCTAAAATTAATCAGAACATTGTTCTATATTGGCATTTTGAATTATTATATCCAAAAATTTTGGTTTAAGACAATCAAATTTTAATTTAGATTTATTGGTAACTCTATTTAGATTTTATGAATCCTGAACCTGACTAAAAGTAAAGCTTAGTGGTTGTATGCTTTCTATTATACAAAATTTAATGGTCATGGCAACTACTGAGAGTTTCGTCACTAGTATTTAAGGTAAATATTTAAAATATACCAATTATTATAACAATAAAAATATAGTAAATATAATGATTAAAATTCTATATAAATATTAATAAATTTAAGTATTAAAATATAAGCTTTTAAATCTTAAATAAAAATGATAAGAATTTTGTAGTAATTCGAGTCTTATAACAAATATCATGCTATAATTGAACTGAATTAATTGCTTATTTGGTTTCTATAATCAACTCAAGTGTTGAGAAAATCCATATCAAACACTATGAATGTTTCCACTTTGCTACTCGTATCTCAAAGACCATTTATTTGATAGAATTACAGAGTATCATTTTGAAAGGTAGACTCAACATCACATATTCTATATATTATTGGAAGGGTGACTTGCCCAGTTCTTCTTATGAATTTTCTTTAGATATATTATAATTGATATTTACCCATGAATTTCTCTTAAGTAACTCATAATAGATAGAGTTTTTAAACACTTTAATAATGTGATAATCTTAAAATTTCAACTAAAAAAAAGTATTGATCTTTTAAGGAAAAATTGTATTTACCTCATAATTTGATTTTTTACTTTTATGATGACAAGTATTTCATATTTAATTTTGCCTATGATAATATATAAAATTTAAATTGCTGATAAATCCCCTACTTTAAATGTATTATGCTAATTGATTAATCTAGAAATGGATGATTTACTTACAATAATTATAATGGGTCTTTTGCAATAGTTGGACTTTTACTTTTAGAATTGGAATGACATTTGTAAGATTTTAATTGAGTTTATTGTCATTTAAATGGATATAGAAATATCACAAATGACTTTCAAATTTCAAAATTTCATAACTATAATAAAAGAGAGTAGAAAAAATTTAGGTTAAATGATTGATAGCACACTAATCTTTGATAAGGTCATATTAGATGAACTTTTAAATGCATTAAATTTGCACAAATATGTAATATTAAGTCTAATGGTATTGCAATGATTATCAAAAAATATGTTTTAATTCATTATTATCTAAAAATCAAAACTAAATAAGGTCTAATAATTTACTTCTTTAAATCATATATAAAGTTATTTTAATATTTGTTCCGCCTGAGATCCCATCCCCCACCTCCAGATCGACTGAGACCCCAACCCCTACCCCCCCCCGATATAAAATACCCCATTTCATATCAAAATTTGTATTTGCGGGGTATAAATCGATCTCCTTCTTGACATCTCGACATCAGAGACCCTATTTATATATTGTAGGAATACATTTGATTTGGGAAAAATAATTATAATTAATAAATTAAATCATTATATTCGTGACAGTTAACTTTCTCGAAACCCTGACAATATGGTACTTGTTCGATAGAGAATTCAAAATTAGCTGGACTTTACTATTGGCGGTATGCCTCTATCGCATTACTGAAGAGAGTTAACTCAACTTTAATTTTGGCATTAAATCAACTAAACAAATTACCCAAAATTAAAAATGATTTATCTCGCTCCTGAGATGCGATAGAAGCATACCGCCAATAGTAAAGTCCAGCTAATTTTGAATTCTCTATAGAACAAGTACCATATTGTCAGGGTTTCGAGAAAGTTAACTGCCACGAATATAATGATTTAATTTATTAATTATAATTATTTTTCCCAAATCAAATGTATTCCTAGAATATTAAATTTAAATATAATTTCAAAATTTTATATTTCCATGTTAGCGGGTTAAATGATATGAATTTTATGCTTTGTCAAATTTCACGATGATTGATCATATTCAAAACACCAAAACACCTTAATGAGGTTTATAAGTGCTTTGATTTGTAGGGAATTTGTTAGGAGTTAGGGTTATTAAATAAATGCGAGACTAAAATTACAAGCTTTTGGGGTTTATTTATGATGAAGAATATACAGATTAAGTGTTTATACTGCGTTATGGATATGAGATGTATAACATAAATCAAGCCTGTACTGAACTATATATATATTACACTTCTCATAAAGCGTAGTTCATTAACAGTTCGCTCTCACTGCTTGAAAGCTGTGTAATTAAAGCAATAATAGCTGAATTCTTAGCCTAAAAGGAAGTCAAAGTTTCTAGGTATATAAACTGTTTTGGGGAGTTAGATCAATGAGAACGAATTTGCCGATTTATAAATTTGCTTCAAATTATTCACACATATCTAGTCAGATCTTAGTAAATGCATTGAAGTTTTTGAAAATTTAAATTAAAATTTGATAAATCTGTATGCACTTTTTTAGACTTTCTCTATTTGATTTCACTTGTATGCAGCGTATATAAATTGTTTTGGGGAGTTAGATCAATGAGAATAAATTTGCCGATTTATAAATTTGCTTCAAATTTATCATACATATCTAGTCAGATCTTAGTAAATGCATTGAAATTTTTGAAAAGTTAAATTAAAATTTGATAAATCTGAATATACCTTTTGAGACTTTCTCTATTTGATTTGTATGCAGCGTATATAAATTGTTTTGGGGAGTTAGATCAATGAGAACGAATTTGCCGATTTATAAATTTGCTTCAAATTTATCATACATATCTAGTCAGATCTTAGTAAATGCATTGAAGTTTTTGAAAAGTTAAATTAAAATTTGATAAATCTGTATGCACTTTTTGAGACTTTCTCTATTTGATTTGACTTGTATGCAGCATATATAAGTCATAAACAATTTCTCCATCTTCGAACGTAACGAAAGAATTCTCTGCTATTTTAACCGCAGTTCCGTCTCACTATAAGAATTCATATTTAGCATCCAGTCTTGGCATTGCTTGAAGGTGTTGCTATAGATTATCTTTGAATTTTCAACATCTACAAAAACGCTAATAATTGAATCCTAATCTAGGGTGTTTGGTGGTTTGACACCAGTACCTTTAGAGCATTGATCTTAATCTGCTATAGCATAGTAGCTTTCTGAATTTTGTTATTCTTATTATGGGAACATTTTATTATTTTCACTTTCAGTCATGTAAACTAAGGAAACGTATGGAGAGTTTTAGTTTGTATCAACTGCAAAGGTCTCTAAAGCAATTCTGTTAAAGATATTGAAAAGCTAGGCAGAATTATCTAGATATGCAATCCAATCAAAAAGTATGAAAATTAGAATCAATACCTTTAACAGCTGCTGAATGATCAGTACAATGAAGCCCAATGTTTAAGGTGCTTGTTGCTAATACACTGCTTGGTCTGCAATCATACATGTTATCATCAGAGTACATCACAGCTTTTCTGATAGCTAAAACTTCATTTGTATTAGGGCTTCCGAAGCTTGACATTTTTCTTGCATATGTGAAGTAATCTCTGTTAAGTCCTAAATAATAAGTTTCTTGGAAGGCAATTGGTTCTGATGAAGCAGCACCATTGTAGCTATCATATCTGATCTTTGAAGTGATTGCCATTGAAAGTCTATCGATAGTAAAGAAGTACAAATCGTCTAAAATATCAACTTTTGTATAAATATAATCGACTTTTAAACAATGAATGAATCTCCCTTATTGAGAACATTATAGTTTTCAACTATATTTACTTTTGATGTTCCTCCGATTGAAGTGAAAGAATATAGTTAGATAAGGGGAACGGTTGAGGTAACTTTGTGCTTCATAATAGAAGGTAGCTCTTTGATTTGATTTCCTTATCTGTAATTACTTGATCTAGTCTAAATCAATCTTTAACTTCACTCTCAACTTATTAATCTATAATTAAATTTAAAAACTAAGGATCACTGCAATCACGAAAGTAGTGAATTCAAGCTACCATGCTGCAGCTACATCGCTTCTGATGCTGGAATGCACTGAATCTGCTGTTACTCTTTGCTTGGTGACTCTATCTGCATGAATGATTGCGACGCTGTCGACGCTCTACATGTTTACTGGATCTACATCTCTTTAATACTCTGCTTTTGCACTTCGTGCATGTGCGCTCTCTACACTCTGCATGTAAGTATACTTCTATGCCTCATTCTCTCTCTATAGTGCTTATAACTGCCTATCTTCGCTAACAGTGCTGCAGCTAGCGTAAGCTGCGTGCACTTCATAGTCGCTTCACTGCTCAACAGCGTTAAGCAAGCTTGGTAAGCATCAATACTGAATTCTCATTCTCATTAAAGCAAATGTCTTGAACCATCGGAAGTCGGCAGGCGACAGGGCTTTCGCGCTTATCGACAAGGAGAGTTTCGTGTGGAGGGAGGGAGGGCGAAGAAACGAGTGGAAGCACAAGCGGCTCTTTAAGAGTAGTGAAGATGCACGAAGTGTCGGGCTGTGAAGCTGTCATTGAGTGGGTGCTTTAAGCGGACTACAGTGCTTCGCGAATTTCTCAAGTCTTACAACTAACTTTGACTACATTAAACAGTAAGTAGAATTCAATCAAAATCTAAAAACTTTCTCCTCGATTTTAACGAAATTTACCCATAGGGTCTCGGGGTTTATACCTTCCACATGCTGACATCAAACTACTGTTAAGTTCATATGTTACTTAAACAGAGATTTTCAAGCTATACTTAAGTTTAAGGTTACGAGAAACAAAGAGAGCGAGGCTTCATAATTATTGAAGCAAAACTAAATAATCGAGAATTATCAAACATTGAAAGTTTTGGGGTTTATCCTATAATTATCAAGATTTTACAAGTATAGAAAGCTGATCGTCTGCCCAGATATAAGCTGAGCTCAGACCAACTTAGGGAGAAGTAAGAGAAAGCAGACCAGACAACCCTAAACCTAACAATAATGAAAGTATAAGAATAATAATCAAACATTTCATTTGTGATAAAGTGGGGCTTTCACCCACTAGACCCCCTCTAAGTTTGCCTATAGTTTGCAGGGAGTTTCACCCCAGCCTCTCTCTTTGCATGACCTAAAATGTTAAAAATTGTTGATTTTGATTGGGCTTTCACCAATCCAGCCTCTCTGCTTGACCTATAGTGTTGCTGGGAGTTCCACCCAGCCTCTTTCTATACTTGACCTATAATGCCTAAAAAAAGATTATTGAAAAAGTTGATGGTGCTGGAGCTGAATTGTGGGGCTTCCACCCACACTGCCTCTCTACCAGACCTATAGCGTTGCTGGGAATTCCACCCAGCATCTCTCTCAATCATGACCTAAAATAAATCTATAATGATTAAGATTATAAAATAATACTTATGTAAGTAAAATTCCAAAATTTGGAACTTTTCTAGAATTTTCTAAACTTTTTGTAGAAATTTTGGAAGAATCGGGTTTATGTTGCGATTTACGAATGTGTTGGAGATAATTCAAGCTATCGCTAATTTTCAAAATAATTTGAGGTATTTGAGAATCACTTGCTTGTTTAGTTCTTGAGCTGCTAATTTCAACTTTACTTTGATTCTTGCAAATTATTCGATGATTTTAGATCAAAACCCAGTAATCCTAAGCTGCTGAAAGTAGTCCCCCCAGAGGTGCTTGAGTAAACACTCTGACGGCCGAAGTGACGTAAGACCTCTCAGGCTGTACTCTCGCCGGGGCTTTGCAGGGCTGTCGCTGGTTGTGGCTTACACTTTAGACTTACTACAAAACTTTAGAGCAGGTCTGAGCGCAGCGCAGCGAAACTATACTTTACTTGTTGGCTAGTGCTGGTAACTGGTAAGTGCTATTCACCTCCTTAACCTACTGTAGGCGTCCTCTATGAGTGTTTGCTCCCCTGGAGCGTTTGGATGTTATTGGTCTGACTTTGTTTGAGTTAGTTTAGTGATCGTTCATTCGCTGCCCAAGCTAAGTGGTGAGTTGGAGTTTACAAACCTTGATCACAGTGAATAGTTCTTTGCCTTCTAATAGTCTATTTTAACGTCTCTCGGGGTCTTGGTGTTGGGTATAGGCTGGCTACGACCTACCTTGGGCAGCCCACCTTCGCTGCCAAGCGATCCTCTGGCCAGGGCAGCCAATTTCTGGTGTTCATTGCACTGGGAAAGGGTTGCTTGCGAGCGTTGGAGTCTTAACAAGGCATGTCTGAGTCGTTATCTTCACAATTCCAGCTCATTTTCCTAATTTTGGCCTTAAAATCGTGGAGGGACGCGTATTTTGGGAAGGTCGGATGGTCTTGATGCGTCCCCTATCATCTCTTGCATGTCAGGTTGATGTTTTCGAGTCATTAACAGCAATACCTCGTTATCCTACCAAAAGTTCACGAAGTCAGGAGCATAGGTAGCGAAGCTAATTGTATCAAAGAGGGTCTTGGAAAAGTTCCACTTCACCCTTCCTAAGGCCAAAAGGGACTATCTCTAGCAGGTATTTGAAGCCTAGCTCACCCCCTATTGCTTCAGGTCTACTCGAATCGGTTGTTATTGATGTTATATGTATAGTCAATTGATGTTCGTTGAATTAGTAGCACGTGTGATCACTTGGGCTCGAGCTAGGGTGTCGCCAAGGCCCGAGGAGGCTGTATTAAGGCGATTTCTAGGTCAAAAAGGTCGGTTTGGACGCCCCGACATTTCGAGGTAGGTTATCTCGACTTCTACCACCAATCGGGTGCTCTCCTCCTATCTTGGTGTTATCATGAGTATTACCGACATTTGAGTTGGGGTGGTGGGGAGGGGAGGGTTCTTGAAAATCGATTTGGCAAAATCACATAAGTCATACTCATTTTTCCGTTAGAGATAGTCTAGGCCTTTTCAAACTTGGAACTGGAAATAAATCGACCCCCCTTTCTAAATCCGCGGTTCCGCAACTTTAAAACCCACTTATTTGTAGTTTTCATAACGAGGCTACGATTTCTAGTCGATTGGGAGTGGTTTGGGGACGATCTACGACCCTCGATTGGACCCCTTGTTGCATCCTAGCGAAATGAGGAGGGTCCCTCGAAAGTGGCCTCAGATCAGAAATTTGTGCGGCCAACCTACCGATCTGAAAGTTCAAGTGTTGGGTTTTCACTTGCTCAAGATAACTTCTCCAAAATCTCTATACCCGCTGTTTGATTGATGCTTTTGATTCCAGGCATTCGAATATGCTTGTTAGCGTCAACATATGCCTAGTTGGCATGACAGAGGGTGTTAGAGTAATTTGATTGCTCCCAAACGCTTAAAGCTATCGAACAGAGCTGGGAGCAGCAGCTACAATGCAAAGAATCGTTAAGAAAGTAAGCAATTTCTCTGATTTAAACCAAACTTTCAGATGTTTTAGAGTCAAGCAAAGCTGGTAAGATGGTCATGCAAGCAGTTATAGCGAATACTGGTAGTGGTTGCATCGAATCGCTATAGTAGTACACACCCATCGCAACGGTGCGCGAACAAGCCAACCAACGCCTAGGCAAGTATGGGGTCTTGGCAAGGAATCTCTCAATCGCGAAGGAGGCGACCAAGCGGCAGCAGTTCTCCATGAGTTTCGTGGCGGCCATCACCAAGGACACGTTGATCTCGAGTCAGGTCATCGAGGGCGCGTTCGACGCCATGCTGTTCGAGAACTTCCTCTATCACACCCTGCGCCAGCTGCGAACTGACAAGGACCTCGCGTCGAAGAGGATCGTGCTGCTCATGGACAACGCAGTCATTCACAAGTATTCGGAGGTGCTGGCTACAGCCAGGAAGTTCAAAGTGACAGTGCTATTCAACGCCGAGTACTCGCCCTGGCTCACCCAATCGAGCAGTTGTTCTCGTACATCAAAAGGCACCTTCGATAAGAGCAAGCTGACAGCAAGTAAGCATCTTATACCTTGCACTCTTTAGGATCCACCTCGTTAAGCGGCTCTCTGAGATTCTGAAAGCCATGACCAAGACTGACGTGAACAAGCTCTGGGCCTTCAGCGTGAAGCAGTGGTGCAGCACCATCAAGCACGGCTTCGTTTGATGCAAATGTTTGCAACATTACACAACCTACCAAGAGGGGCTAAGGACAGCAAGAATCGCGACGACGAGCGTGTAATTGATTAGATTAACTTTTAAAACGAACTATTACATATTACACTTTTAATTTTAAGTTTAAATCAATCAAACCTTCCAAACCATCACAACCTCCCTCGCTTGCAGGCATTCAAGACACCAACTTCGTGGCTATAGCCAATCATGACCGTTTCGTGCCCTCACATAGATGTCATAACCTTAACGAGCATGATTCACGAAGTTTTGCACCCAATAGCATTGTATGGTTGAATCAACACTCTCAAGCACCACTCTCACCACCATTATGCACTCTCGTCGCAGTATCCCACCTATAACTACCAGCATTCGCACCAATGGTTGAGAGTACCAAGCTTCAAATCACCACTACACACTCAAGTGTTGATAGAATTCGTAGAAATCGTTTAAAAGCTACAAAAGTAGTTGAATCGTTCAAATGTTAGCTCTTTAACACTACTTATGACCAAATTTTAAATATTTAATTGTTTATTTAATTATCAAAATTCCTATCTTTTTCTATTTTATCAATAACTTTAATTGAGACTTTAAATATCAAGGGGTTGAAAATATTATAAGGAAATTAATGTGTAATTTTTAATCCCCTTTTTTTATTTCTAGAGTTGATAACATTCCATTACACAATGTAAAGCTTATCAATGTGCTTCTTGCCTATAATAGCTTATCAGAAATTTATATCATAAACATGGGTGCTAAAAAACAATTAATGAAGAGATTTAAGATTAATATCTCCAATATTAACTCAGCTATTGGAAGTAGTAAACAAAAAACCATAAAAATGAAAAAATTTTGAACAATAGAAAAAATACTAAATTAAACTAATAGAGAATGCAGTTCGTTGCATGTTTCAAAGTTCTCAATATATAATATCAGCAATATAAATCCATAATTATTTCATAATAAAATTAATCCTTGAAGCACCTCTACAAAGAATTAGAACGATAGCAAAGAAAAATATTTGATAAGAAGGTATATCATATTGATAAAAGATCAAACAGTATAGAATGTTTTAAATAGAGACAAATTACAGCTAGACATATATAAATTATTTGAACTAAAACTAGCTAATAATAAATATTGAAGAGAGTAGCATGTAAAGTTAAAGTTATTTTAGGAGATCATGGAGTAAGAAGGGTACTAGAAATTACAATGATTAGCTAATTAGATATTCAGTAAAAATTTAAATATTTACCAAGAATTGTATATTAATCAAGTTTTTCTCTAAATTAATAAATTATATATTAACTAATTAAATAATTAAAACCGCACTCAACCCAAACGAGAGAGTAATTAGGGTTAGAGTGCGTTGGAGTGTGAATTTAATTGTATATTTAAAAATCATTAAAATATGACATATCGTTTATTAGAGATTCAAAACCCCAAAACCCTTTCAGTAGTTTGATTGAGTTTTTGATTGATAAAAGTAGACTATTAGTGCATACTTTATTAGGGTTTTAATAGGTTTATGTAGGGGTTTAATGTTTAAATGTTAGTAATTTAAGTGAGAATATGCGAGGTTTGGGGTCAGTTTATGACAGTGAGTCTATAGATTTATTGTTTAAGTTGCGTTATGGGTGCGATGATTATAGTGATCAACTCAAACCTTTCCTTAATTACACATCTATAGCAAGACTGCTCCATAAATCTCCTGCAACTGTGAGGTCTCACTGTCTATTAGCATTGATTTTAAAGAGATAGCAACTTAATTTTAAGCCTAAAAGACCTCTTAAACTTTAGCAGCATCATATCAATTATCTTATTAATGATAAGACTCTTTAATACTGGGCTCACTTTTCTCTGG
>ARYC01004854.1:0-37731 GCA_000711775.1 Oxytricha trifallax
AAAAGAAAGATGGGAAGTATGTCTGTGAGTTCTGTGAGAAGCCATATTCTCATATGAGAGACCTCAAAGTGCACTTAAAGAAAAAGCACAATTAAAGTTTTGTCTTTATTCATGAACCCACAGGGAATAGATTTCTCTAAAAGAGGAGATCAAGAAACCCAGTGGAGTCTCTTAGAGTTGAAGTCTAGAAGTAAGTTAAAATGAAGAAAGCAGTCAAGAACTTTCCTGTCTCTGAGATCAATAAATTATGGTTAAAATAGAGGCAATGAAGATTCCCATATTAAAAATTATTGACTTAAATTCTTGCCTAGAAAGCTGCATCACTCTTGAAGATAAAATAGAGAAGAGAGTCATTACTGATGACTAATATGCTTATAAGATATATCCTTTCAATTACTTCCTTGCTGATGACAAGTTCCAATGAAATTTGCTAATGAGTATTATGCTCTTTAAAAAGCAAAGTCAAATGAGTGCAGGCATATCATTTAGCTTGATGCAATTTTACTTGGTAAAGATCATGTAGCCTTCAGGCTTCCTTTACTTGAAATGACTTACTGAGAGTTCTTATCTGACAATAGATGTCAGAGATAAATTAGCAAGATAGTATAGCAGATAGTTGAAGGGATTGGAAGAGCTTCACAAGCTAGGTTATGTTCATAGAGACTTAAAGCCAGAGAATATAATGTTGAACTTTCAGCCTCTTAGAGTTTATATTATTGACTTCAAGAAAACAGAGCTCAAAGATTGCAAGTCTCTGCATTAGGAAATGTATACGGCACTCCTGGATATTTCCCAGAGAGAAAGGATTGGAGAGATGGAGACACTTAATGAGATATCTGGGCTCTAGCAGTAATAATAATAGAGAGCGACATGCAAAGAAACGATTACTTTAGCTGCAGGGGTGAGAGAGATTCTCTAAGCAGAGAATCAAACAATATCTCGATAAAAATAAAATAAATGGAGGTCTCAGAGAACTTGCATACTCAACTATTATCAAGCCAAGCAAAGAGAATTACAAAAAATAGAAACAATCAAACATCAACTAAGAAAGATAAAATTCAGAGAACTGCCACAAGACTCTAAGCGTATGTTTGTGTAAAATATTTTAAAAACTCGCTTGTTATACTCACTTAAAATACTAATATTTAAACATTAAACCCCTACATAAACCCTATTAACCCTAATAAAGTATGCACTAATAGTCTACTTTTATCAATCAAAAACTCAATCAAACTACTGAAAGGGTTTTGGGGTTTTGATTTCCTTTTGAAGAGAGTGATGCATTTGGGTGAAAGTTATTTCTCGATTTAAGTACTAGTTCACCTGCAACAGGGAAATAATTAAAATAGCGGAATTTAGAAGAGAGACATGAGCTCCAGCAAAGATGGATTGAGAGACATATATTAAAGTTACTTCTGAAGTAAAAAAAATCAACTACTGGTCTGAAAATAGCAGTTAGCATCAAGTCCTAGCAACAATCTTGAAAAAAACATTGACAATGGGCATGGGCTCAAGAAAGAGAAGTTCCTCAATCAATTATCTTTTCTGCCATTACTCTCTCGGTATTATTATTCAATCAAAAATAAATTTACACTAAAACAAAATATAATGCTTCTTCTGTATACTTTAACCCAAAAGAGCATTTTCAAGACTCATGAATTATTGCAGTTTAAGTGGAATGCAAAAGCACAAAATTCCTCATTAAGATAATTATCATGAACTCAAGATTGTTCTAATCAAAGATGAATGACAAGGAAAGATGAGTATAATTAAATTTAAGCAATTGCTGATGTCTATTTTACTAAGTAATTATGATAATTAAATAATTTACACTTTTGACTTGAATTCAAATATTTGTTGACTATTTTTTTACATTCTTTTATTTATATAATAAATTTATAATTTGTCTTATTATTAATTATTATGAAAAAAGTTATTATGAAAAGCTTAATTTGTCAATTAATTTAAGCTTCGGACAATGTCTATAATAATAAAGTGCCACTTTTAATATGAATTTGATATATCAAGTCTCCTTAAATATATTACTATATAAACACAATAGGGTAAATATACATTTATGTTATTTTTTTAATTTAATTTTCCTAAATCACAACAATAAATTATGATAAATAAATTTATTATATATATATTTCAATTAGAGGTTTCTCAGATATTAATAAAAAGAGCTAATAATTATAGTGAATGTTAGAAATTTTGCTAGAATATAATTAACTATAGTAAGTTGCTAATAACATCTCTTTCAGTGCAGTTTCTGTCAACTTTTAAAGCTTCTAAATCAAAGTTTAAATTGAAGATATTAGTTTGCACATTTATTTATAACTTAAAATATTAATTAATCAATTTTTAAAACTTAAAATTATCATTATAAATTTTATGATTTAACTAATAACAATAAATCTGAGATTATTATAAATATTTATATTTTTTTGCAGTTATTAGTGGCTTTCTTATAGTATTTACGGTATCTCTTCTTGATTTTGATGCTATGTTTTAATAAACTTGAGGCTGATTAAATGCTAACAAAGTCTTAGAATGGTATTTATTTTAGTAATTGGTTTTGATATTGAAGTTTTTCTAAATTTGACCCACTTACTAAATTATATTTTTTATTTGAATGTATTTGTTAATGTTTAAGAAAGATTTATTTTAAAAATTCACAGCATTAATTAAAATTGAATTGTCTTTACGCACTTATTCAGGCGATTTACCTACTCAAGCAGAAGAAATAGCTATCAATTTACAAATTAATTAATTAATTTTGGATAATTAATATTAATAATATAAAAGTGTTAAGAGATTTGTTAAAACAAATAACATCAATATCTCCTTATGCAGTAGATCCCCAAGTCTGCTTGAATTTAATTAAAACACCATAATCTTAATCACATCACTTTGATATAAAATAAGTCTACCCATAGCCTTGATTAAGGCGCTCTCTATCCAGCAGTCATCCTCCGATAGATCTACTCTGTTGTGGGGCTTGATCATGTGGAAAATGCTGCATTAGACTGCTGCACTGAAAAGTCAGTTAAACAGAGCAGTTATCATGGTCATTGTTTGATTCTGGGAGACAGTCAGTAATTTTATTGTCGCAAAATTAATATTGAGTTGTATTATAAAAGGCTTATAATATTATAATTATTAATTGACAAATTGAATTTTATATTTATATGATTGACTATATAGAAATAAAGCATCAACCATCTTAATTGAGATAATATATTTGCTTGACTAATAGTCGCATTGTCTTTATCAAAGTCATTTTAAAGCAATCTCTAGGCGAGCTATAATGAGTCTTCACAGCTAACCTGCATAATTTTATTTATGATTTATAATAAGAAAACTTTAAATTTAATCAAAAACTTAATATAGTAATACGAATACTTAAAGATCAAACGCAGGTGGATATAGAGCACTCATTAAAAATGTAAGTTACAAAATACATTTCTTTTTTTTATAGTGTTCCTACCTGGTAAGCTGGACTAGTGCTTTGCAGAGTGACCGAGAGAACAGACATTGAAGTTGAATTTGACGATGAAGATGAATAAGTGGATGATGAAAAGGAAGAATAGTTTATCAGAGAGATTTCCATTTTTGATTTTCTTAATAAGTATTAGTATTAAAGTTATTAAAATAATTAATTAATTAAAGTTTTCGTATTATAAATCATAATTACTAAAATATTGAGTAGTAAATGCTAGTAATAACAATAAATATTTCAGGCATCAAATTTAGGTAAATTTGAGATATTTATTAAGCTTTTCAAACTGGATTGAAGTCTTTTTACTTTTGTAAAGCTCATAGAAGAATTCACCTAATTTTGCTTGAATAACTGTTTTACTCACCATTAAAATTAGCATAACTATGTTTATTTAAGGCATCCTTGTCTAATTTTCTCAATTATAATCAATTAATTATGCTTAATACACATCAATTCAAGAGCAAGATATCAAGAATGAAATAACAATTTCAAATAATTAATTACTAACATTCAGAAGTGACAATGACGATAGAGTGATGAGGATAACCTCGATGTTGAAGACGATTACCATGACATTGATGATGAGGAATTTGAAAAATTGGAGGGTCAAACCGGCACTGCTTATTAAACATGTTTGGTATCACTCATCATTTTATACCCTTTTATTAATATTGCACAAATATAGATCATATTGCATTGCCTTAAGTTGAGAATGTTTTTATAATAAAGATCTCCAATAAAATCTTAATTTTTCATTAATTTCTCTTAAATACTACCAAAAACTATGATTTATTTATATATTTTTATATCTATCTTAAAATTAAATCATAGTAAATATCATCTTCTTAGAATTGGTTATTATTTCATATAAATCGTATTCAAAAAAGCAACTAATTTTATAATATATAGCTGCTATTTTAACTTATAAATAAAATTGCAATAAGAAGAGTAACAACGGTTAGCATCATGAAATATCTATATAAACTCTTTAAATTCTTTTTCGCTTTCTTTTAAATTTTAGTTTGTAATTAATCCCTATCACCAAATGATAAACAGTTGGGCAATTACCACTGAAATTTAATCTACAGATAAATAGTTCCAAGTTCATAAAAGTATCTGATATATATTTATAATTGATGCCTATTAGTATCTCTACACAAAAAATGTATAAATTTATTAGTAACCAAGAGACTTAGATGACTTGCTAGATATTTGTTGAGATTTTCATTGCAATTCTGTTCTTTTCTTGGGTAATTACCACACAAAGATAAATATTTGTTTGATAATAATAAATAAATACTAATTACATTATTCATGTTACTCTATTTAAAATAATACCTAGGGTAAGTTTATGAAAATTGTGAAAATAAAGCAAACAATGAATGATGAATTAAGAGCTTATTTAAAAGCAAAGTATAGTGCTATATATATATATGGTAATCACCGAGCTAGGCATGTAAATTTCTAGTCTTATCATCATAATATTCGAGTATTTGTTCGTACTCTATCTTCTATTTATTTGCCTCACTTATAATTACCTATCCACTTGTTGGAATCACATATCCACTTGTTGCATACCTGTCATTTGCGGAGAATTTAAATTATTCAATAATAATTTTAATTTGATATCATTGAGGTCTCTGAGGATCCCCGATCTTATATATATAATATGATAATATATAAGGGTAAGCCCTTTTCACTTAATTTTATGTCTCACTCAGTTTCATTATTATGTCAAAAGCATCTAAAGCCTTTGTAGAAGACTTTAATATCCTAGAACTTTTCCAGATCTTATCTGTCTTCGAAATTCTTTAGGTCTAATATAGACCTTTTGCCATTAAAGTAATGGGTTGTCAACTTATTCACTTAGTGTTCTCATACCAAGTCTAAGTTTCAGTTTATCTATAAGAGTTTGAATGGCTTCTTTATAGTTATCGAAAAATATTGGCCTCTTATTTTGCTGGATGTAAATATTCTTCAAGGAATTCCTTATATCAATGTTGGTGTGAATTGTTGATTGAAGAACTGTAATTCCTAGTATACTTGAAAGTTTATCTATCCATCCTTCATCTAGTTTAGGAAAGTTTGATTTGCCATCCCAAGCACAAATGTGTGCTGCTAGTTCGCTAGATTCTATATGAAGTCACTATCAATTTAAGATAGTTTGGTTCCAATACTTTTGATGTAGTTTTGTCTGAGGTTATTATATATTATTGCCACTATTTTTACTTTAACTTCTATATCTTCGAATTAATTATCAAGGATTTGGATAGTTTGAGGAAAATTGATTAAGGAGGTGCCCGGTTTATCTAGAACTTATTATAAAAATTATGTTTTGTAATTAGTTAGTTATAGTTAGAGTAGAACCATTTTATCATAGATTATGTGTGTAATGCCCTGATTGTATAGTTCAGGTCTTCCTATAATTGCTAACACTCTTTTCCATGTAGAGAGATATATTTCTCTGACGTCCTTAAGACTTTTATTGTTCTTAATAATGATGTCAAAGCGAGATTTGAAGATCACTTTTGAAGGAGTTTTCAATGTTAATTACTTTCGATACTATTTTGCTTAGATTCAGTAAGTATCTTTTGAATTTTTATCTATAGGATTGGATTAGGTCTTTGTAAAATACATTTGTAAAGTATGTGTTTCTGTTTAGTTAAAATCTATATCTGAGGTTACCATATCTTTTGTTAATATCTCATTATCTTGTCAGAAATTTCTGGTCAGAATCTGTTCATCATTAATTTAGTATTACCTATCCTACCGGTCTGTGACGTCAATATGCTCTTTCCTAACATAGAAAGATTCACTCTTGACAATGTCCTCGATAATCCAAGAGAGGTCTTGGATTGTTTTCAAAATGTTAAAATCTGCCAGTTTGTTAATTTTATAATTTTGTTTCTCTTCTTTTTAGAAAAGAAAAGAAATTACTTCTCTTTAGTTATTAGTTTTTAAAGCTGTGATGTTCTTTCTGTGTTGGCCATGCGCGATGCATATGCAGTATACTTTTTTGGAGGAGTCCTACTCAGATTGAATTTAATAAAACACATCTCTTCATTCGACTCCTGAGAAATCTTGAAGAGGTGACTTAACTTTGCTTATTTTAGTTTCTTAAAGTTAAAAGTTTTAAGTAGTTGGTATATGTGTGATCTAAGTATGTCGGTGTTATGCATTTTGGTGTTAACTTAGATTCTACTTAAAGTAGAGATTTTTTAATTAATTTCTTTTTTTAATTTAATTGAAGTAAAAAAATATAAAAATTATTTTAAAAAACCAACAGTAATTTTTTTATTTAAGTTGAATTTAAATTTAAAATAAATATAGTATTTTTATTATTATAAATATTTGGTAGCTTTCTGTTAAATTATAAAGGTACTAATATAAAAAAAATTTTATATATATAGGGGGGTCTTCACAAATAAAAAAGCTACCAACTTTTGATGCCTGATCTAATTAATATTTATTTGAGTATATTAAGCCTTAATTATAATAATATTTACACCACAGTCCAAACCAAGATGCTGAGCCCTGAGAATCAATTATATCACTAGATTATACCTTTCCTCTCGTCCTCATCAGTTAAACTCGGCCCCCACCCGCTGCCGCTCATCCTCCGCGCCTAACTCGAGTCCTAATATATTCCTGACGAAGCCATCTTCGGGACGCGACTTAAATGCCTGCTGGACAACCTATCCTTTGTCCTCAGATCATACAAGGAGATTGAATACATGGTCTAAATCATCTTTGGCAGGAATTTAACCACTCCCTACCAGGAGATGGTAGATCACAGTATTCAACTCAACCTATCAGTCCGCAAGCTGGACTTTCACAACATATAGCCTACTTGAAGGAAATGGAGGGAGACTTGACTAGAGAAGCATCCGTGAGAGTAACGATGGGAAGACACAACGATGGAGACGCGCCCAAGGTCAAATGTGAGGGCACTCCCTAATAGAAACTTGACTAAACCCCAACCGCCATTGAGGATTTCACAATGGACCAGACAATGAGGCATTCAAACATTGAAGATCAGGAGCGGACGCCCTCAGTGGATGCAGGTTAAGAATGTGCCGATTCCTAGCCTGACTCCTACTCAATGGACTGCCTGTTTTTAGAACTTCTCACTAGCAGAACGAATTACTAAAGAAAATAAAACAACCTAAGAACATAACGAATAAATCCCTAACGGTCACTGAACTAATAACCCAGGGACCAACAGATCCTAAAAAAGCCAAGCAAATGGACATCTGATAAAGTCCTCCAGAAGATGTACATTAGAGCCTCCCCCGGCCAGTGACGCCTACAACCACACGGATTTCTTCAAGTGCTATTAGGAAATCATTAAGAGAATTCCTCTAAACGAGAGAAGGAAAACTGATTAGCGCTGAACGCTTTTCGACCACAATGTCAAGCATGCTTGCCATCCTGAGCCACTCAGGAACAAGGACGTTCTAGCCACCCCTGATGACTATAATTTTTAACGGCTAATGTCGACATGGCTCACCTGCGCCTTCATCTATTCCTTGGTCAACCTCGCCACCTGAGCCCCTAGGAGGTCTAATTGGGTTAAGTTCAATGACCAATTACCATTGGGAGGGATCATCATTTAATTAATCATATTTATATTTATTTTAATTATTGGGAAAAAGTTAATCGAGCTCAACTCAGCAAAGGCGTGTGCTTGTGCCCCGATAACCCATATCCCTCTTAGTTTAGAAAGGGCTACCGAATGACCTTAAGTTCTCCCCACTAGCTCAATTTTTCCTAAAAAACTCGAAGGCAAAAAAGTCTGGGAGATTTTTTAAGTTTAAATATTTGATCGTTTAATAGTTTAAATTAATGGTTTTATTATTATTTAAATAGCTGCCCTATTTTAATTAATTAAGATTAAAACTTTAAAACTTAAATTCTATTAAAAATAATGGAGTGCTCCCACTGCACCAGACACTAGCAGGAAGATCCACGCAAGAATCGCCAAAATCTTATCTTACTATGAAAAGGTCAAGACCAAGCAGTCCCTTCCTTCGACAGCATTGTGAACGATGTCGAGACAGCCCCTGAGAGTGATGAGGAGGTCGAGGTGGCTTGGCATTGGTTCCTCAGTGTATCTCCCACATACAAGTAAAGGCTCATGCAGAGATCCCTAAGTCACAGCTCCATAAGTGAGGTCTTGCCACAAGCCTGCATTCACGACAGAGATACATCTTCCTGATCAGGGATGGGACGAACAACCTGTTGAAACTGGGATGGTTCTTGGATATATTCGTATTTAAATATTTTTTCACTTTTCACCCATTTTGTATTTCTCGTAATGGGTTTTGATTTTTCTCATTTTCACTTTGCAATAATTAAGAAATATTTTATTTTTACAACCCACGATTGCTTAAAAAATTAATCTTGGGGTTTTATAATATATTTTCAACAACTGATCGGGGATCAGCTGTCATATGACTTGCCTGTAAGTCCTTATCCCTGCATGAGAGGGCACAAGCATCATTGAAAACATTTTCATCTATAAGACTTAATTTATGTCATTGAACTCTTTGGTTAGATCTAACTTAAAAATTTTATAAGATTTTAATCAAGATATTGTTAAATTTAATTAAGTTTAGGAATATTTGGTGTTTTAGAACTTAACTTTCTATTAGAGTTTTCTACAATTGTTTGTTAGTTAATGAGAATATCAAAGTAATTCTATAATATTATATTCATAAATTAAAACAATTATTTAGTTGTAAATGGCAATATGTAGTATGACAGTCATAAAGTCAGCCTTCCAAATATTCATTTTTTAATCCTATTTCTTTTCACCTCTATAACCGAGATATCTCAATTACAGAACCCTTCTACTCTATAACAGTTAATTTTTATTATAACTTAATTAAGTATCATGAATAAATATCTTTAGGTTTATTTAGAATTTTTTCTTTAAAATACTTGCATTTTTATAAAATATTAATTTGCAGCAAGAAGAAATTATTTCAAACATTTTAATTTGGATTACCATTAGAAGTTCAAATTAATAATTCTAAAGATAAAAATATGATTAAAAAAAATATTAGTATGTAGTCAGGCCCTTGGGGCCTACTTAGGTAATATAAATTAGACACCCTAAAGAATATAAATTAACAGACTACTCAAAACTTTTAAAACAGTGGATTTGAGATAGCTAAATTATATGAGACTACATAAATCACTAAAGCGTAATAACTTTTCCACAAAAATCTCAAAAAATCAGATTTTTGTTATTAAAAAATACCATGAGTGCTCGTAGCATATGATAGAGTAAGCACTCATTGATCACTACTACCGTAATTTATAAACAATACTATTAATTTTATACATGATAATACTAGCTTGAGAATATCCTCAAAAATGATAAGGCAACATGAAAACTTCTAAAAGACCTCACATGGATCATAGATGATTTTATGAAACATAAAAGTAATCGCCGCTATAAATAACAGATGTGGGAAGACCCCCATAATGACGTATTTAATCAGAAGTATATTTAATAAGAACAATGGCTAAGAGATCAGAATCTGAACAGAATTAACTTTCAAATCTGTACCCATTAGAAATACTAGAATATTGATCATATAAATAAACCACATGAGAAAGTAGAAATAATTATTCAAGATATTATATAAAGTTCAATAAACAGGGAAAGCGAGGTTCTTTGAATGTTATAAGCTAAAGTGGATGACCTTTAAAAATGGGACAAGGAAACCATGTAACTTGTCCATGGTTCCATTATAGCATCTAAAATGTTCTTGAGACAGGAAAGAAAACAATATTACTAATGAAACAAAGGCAACTAACCAGTTACACTCACAAAGAAACTCTGGAAAGAGCTGCTTCCTTGTAAAGTGGCAACTATCTTATAAAATTAGACAGAAGCACTCTCCAATATCAAGGGCAAACCTACTAACAAATCAAAAATTCAGTGACAGATCATTAACTAGCATTATACCTAAAATGAAATGAAGTAAAGATTTTAAATATGTCTAGTTTAAGTGAAATGTAATTGATTGTAGAGGCAGGATTTGATCTTCCTGCTGAGATACAATTCAATAGTATTTTATATAAAGGCTAAAGAGAAATGTTTGCACTCTTTAAGGCTAAAATTGTAGAGTTCCTGAATGATCCAATTTAGACAGATTATAGATTAATCCCATTTTATGTAGTGGGAAGATTATCCAAAATTCATTTCAATGAAACTTAAGACATCAAAGTCATTCTCAACCTTTTTATTTTTCAGACTCAGGAAGTTACAAAAAGATTCTTATTCGATGACATCATATAAAGGATGTATTATTCGTAATAAGAAGATAGTTTACTTAACTTAAACTAGAAATCTGAACTTTATGAAGAGCTGCTCTTTAAGCTGACATTTAAATTAGGCAACAGATCCTTCTCTAAAGAGAACAAATATGACTATCAGATACTACAATAGAAATAGATAGTACTAAAATAATGTGCAGTTATTTAAGATACGGCTATAAAGTCAAAGTGCTTGGGAAAGATTACCAATTTCTAATATAAATAAGATTTTGATGTGAAGAAACAAATTTAACTTAAAAGGGCTAGATCCTTATATTATATATATAATTAGATATCATTATTCTAATATTAGAATTCAATATTAATTTAAGATAAAAATTGATTATTTGTCTCAAAAATGACTTACGTTATATCCAGAAATATGAATTTTAGACATAAGTTTAAGTTAAATTACATTGATAAATACTTTGAAGAATTTGAGAAAAATTATAACTTTTGCATATACAACTACCCATACAGCTATGACTACCGGTTCTTGACCAACAACAAAAAAGTGAAACCCCAATTTTTTTAACTAACATGTATCAGAAAAATTTTAACTGCCTTCAAATTGGTAGTGCTGTACTTAGACCTTGAAGTTGAAATTCCTGACAATTTATGTTCGCACAATATTATTATTTAAAAGAATATAGTAACTTAAAATAATAAATCAAATTCTAAACATATTTCTGCAAGAATTGAGTATTTAAATAGAATATGATTATACTCAGTAATAGTTATGATAAAACATAAGAATTGATGAAAATATATACTTTCATTGTAATCTTTGATTTACCTATAAAAACAATCATGCAAATGCCAATAATGAGGTAATGTATTTTTTACATACTTTAACAGAATATTTTACGAGACATTAATTTTCTTCAACTATTATGCTAGATTATACAATAAAGCTTTAAGATTTCAACAATATATTCATGAAGCTCAAGAAGCTATAAAAAAAACTTCATTAATTAATTGATATAAATAAAGACCGAATTTGAACTAAATAAATAAATTGTACCTCTACCTTAACTCTGCTTTAAAAGATTATGCTCATTTGGAGAGATAAGCAACACCACATTTTATTTAAGTTAATAATAGTAACACTGACCAAATAAAATATAAAGGAAGACTATTAACAATAAGAAAACTGAAGTTTATAATTCAAAGATTATTAATAATTCTAAGAAAGCTCACAGCTAATGGATAAAATACAATGATTATAGAAAAAATTGAGCGATATTTATAATTTTCTTCATAAAATAAATGAAGGTCAATCATTAGGTTTAAATAATGTTTAGAAAGTTAGTTTTAAAATTAAATATTATAAAAATGTATTAATAACTGTATATTGAAATTTCATATATTTAATATTGCCCTATTATCACTTGTAATTAATGAACTTCAAGTTTTTTTATGGCAGATTGATTTTTAAAATATACTTCTTGCTAATTAAATTTTGTAAGAGTTGTTGTTGTATCAACTTTTTTTATTGAAAAAATGAATAATTTTTGCTCTTGTTATTAATGAACAAATATGGATTGGAAATGCTTTAAATTCATATTTAGACATTTTTATAGTATTTATTTGTTGATATTTAATCCTAATATTAATAAGTGATTTTAAAGAAACAATGTCTAACACCTTACAAATATTCTATGTTCATTACCAAAGCAAAACCACTTACCCACAAAGAATCCTCTTTTCAAGCCTAGATATCCAAAAGCAATTGAATACTGTAACATCTTGATTTTGGGAGAAGACTAGGTAATAGCGAGATTGGTTTTTTCGGAGTTTTCTACTTCATGACTGACACGTCACGGAATTGCCACATCAACTCACTCAGATACGTCTACGTCACGACTAAGATTGATGGTTTGATTTTAGTATTGAACAGTGATATGTTAAAATATTTGATTCTAATCATTAATCATCAATCAAATACTTAAATCATTCAGGCTACATTGCCTTCCTGAGTCTACAATTAATTATTAATATATAAATCATCATTATAATATTTAATAACAATAAACTCACATCAAAGTCTCAAAGATCTATGAGCATAAAATGTTAAGGGTCAAGCCTTATCTTGCACTCTATAATAGTGAATATTTGTCTTCAATCTGTTCTTATTTTTCTTTGGTTTTCTCTAATTTTTTGAAATTTTATTTCCTTTTCCACTTCCATTGTATTTCCTTTCCTTCCATAGAGATGACAGCTTGATCATCTGTTTTGGGGTAATATCATGATATAGAGACACATATTTAAATTAAAATAATTAATTTATAATAAAAGTTGTGGTAATTAGTTGTATTTAACATTTCAATTCAAAGCCTGCATGCATTTTGAGAACCTTAAATTGAAGGGATACTTGGTTTGAGATTGATTCACAATCAATGGAAAATTTATAAATAGCCGAGGATTCATTAAGATGTTTTTAAATATTATGGCAAAGATATTTTTGGCTCCCTTGGTTACTGATCTGAAAATCTTGCATTTTTTGCTTCTTCGTTTGAGAATGTGAAGACTAATTCAACAAAATGGCAAAAAGGTTGTTGGGATTAGAATTGATGTTTTGCCTTGTAGCTACTGCCCTCAGATAAACTATTTTGGATAAGTTAGTGAATGGTGCTTAATTACTTTATCATTAGAATAGACTCACTGCTCTCAAAGATTTGTTCCTAGGTTTAGAATTAATATTAAAAAATACTATAATTAATTATCTTAAAACTAAATCATTACAGTATTAAAATGGCTTTCAAAGCCAGAATATGCAGACTACCATACACTAACCTAATGGAATAATTTATGATATAGAAATGAGTGACTTCTTAGAAATATACGGAGTTGAATGAATGTTGAAAAGTGTTACATTATTGATGGCAATTCTAAATTATGTTAATCTTATTTTAAGTTATTTCAATCTAAATTGCTTTTTGAGATCAGCCAAATTCAACTAGAAACTTTAGTTTTACTAGAATGTAAATAGATATTATTGAAAAGTATTTTTAATTTATTTGACAATTATGATCATTTTATCAAAATTATATTATAAACAAAAAGAAAATATTTCCAAAGTATTGAAAGATTATTTTTAATTTATTTAATCTTATAAAAATTAATGACTCTATAAAATATACCTTTAGAACAAATCTGTTTAGTAATAAAAATACAAAGATTTATTTTCGGGCGAATGGCAAGTTAATACAAATAAAATATTGAACTATATTTTTATAATCAATTTATAATATTGCTAAAATAGAATTGAATCGGGGAAATTGAAAAATAAATAAATAACGATAAATATATAAATAAGTAACTGCCACTAATTACAGTAGCTCGTAGATCAAATTTGAGAGTAAGTACTTACCGTTATGTTCCTGATGTCTCGCCGTTGGTTCTCAATGTTTGACTTTGATTTCTTCTCATAAATTAGCCATTTGACCTGACTTGACCTGGATTAAATTTCATTTATAGAGGAAAATACACGCATTTGACCATTTGACCCATTTGACCTCGGATTTTTGGTCAACTAATTAGGATATTATTATAATTAATTTTAATACTAAATTTAATTATTTAAAAAAAAACATTTGACCCATTTGACCTACTTGACCTGGGTTATTTATGGTCAAGTGATAGTGTTAAAAGTGATATGTAATATATTAATACCTATTATTATTAAAAACATCAGAAGCAGTAATGGCGCTGGAATTGCTAATGCAGAGTGCCGGTGCACTCAAGCCAGCACTATCAGTGCAGTGGGTGAATGTAGCCGTAAGGTCAGTGCTGCTAACGGAAGGCTGTAGCAATCATATTTCTCAAATAACAGCATAGAAAGCACCTGACTTAGCATTGTAGAAATCGATAGATTTGCTTTCTAATAGGATACAGTTTGTGGCATCAACCTTAATGAAAGCGATATAAGAGTCTTCAGTGTTCAAGAAACAGTAGCTTAAAATCTCCAATCTTGGTAAGAGCAGTAATTGACTCTGATGCAGTCCTTGAGAGACTGAAGGTAGTGAACCAAATAGGAATGGTGACATCGTTTAATTTCATGAGATAGGCATCATCAGTGTTAAGATATGGATATTGCATGAAATCAACATCTTGTTGGAGACAACTGGTAGTAGATATTTGAGTGCGGTAAGTAGAACCGTTAGCAGCACTGACCTTACGGCTACATTCACCCACTGCACTGATAGTGCTGGCTTGAGTGCACCGGCACTCTGCATTAGCAATTCCAGCGCCATTACTGCTTCTGATGTTTTTAATAATAATAGACATTAATATATTACATATCACTTTTAACACTATCACTTGACCATAAATAACCCAGGTCAAGTAGGTCAAATGGGTCAAATGTTTTTTTTTAAATAATTAAATTAGTATTAAAATTAATTATAATAATATCCTAATTAGTTGACCAAAAATCCGAGGTCAAATGGGTCAAATGGTCAAATGCGTGTATTTTCCTCTATAAATGAAATTTAATCCAGGTCAAGTCAGGTCAAATGGCTAATTTATGAGAAGAAATCAAAGTCAAACATTGAGAACCAACGGCGAGACATCAGGAACATAACGGTAAGTACTTACTCTCAAATTTGATCTACGAGCTACTGTAATTAGTGGCAGTTACTTATTTATATATTTATCGTTATTTATTTATTTTTCAATTTCCCCGATTCAATTCTATTTTAGCAATATCAGTAATCGACCTTTATGATCGTTCAAATTCTTTAAATTATAAGATAATATCTCTAAATTAATTAGGTTTATAAATTACTTAGAATGCTTTGCTTAGTGCAATTTTTATATTAAATATTTCAAGATGAATTTTATTCGAACTATTATTACTAAGTTGCTTGGAAATCCATTAAGAACTCTATCTCTAATTATATAAGTGTCCTAACTTATGAAAAAACATCAATTTACAAAATATCAACAATTTGAAGTAGGTAAAATAGATTTTACACCCAACAAACCAGATAAC
This sequence comes from Oxytricha trifallax, assembly GCA_000711775.1. Taxonomy (NCBI): domain Eukaryota; phylum Ciliophora; class Spirotrichea; order Sporadotrichida; family Oxytrichidae; genus Oxytricha; species Oxytricha trifallax. The sequence goes on from ARYC01004854.1 coordinate 15,828, forward strand.
ATAAACGATGACTCAGACTGGTAGATTAATTCAAACTATTCCAATGAGAGTGATAAATGAAGACAACTGTGAGAATATTTGAATAAGTCCAAATGAACAAAAATTGAAGTTAAAAAATTCTTATGTGACGACCACCTGAATAAAAGAGACTAAGACGTTTGCAAAATTCTGTAGTTTATTAATATTTATATTTTTAAATTAGATTCACCATTGTTACATGATGTTAAAGGAATTTTTTCCTTAATACAATTTATACTCTTAGATATAAAATTACCTTAGAATTAAATTATGGTGGTAACACTTCCGAATCTTCACACGGTGGATATAGCTTCGTAAATTAATGCTAATAATAATAGTGAATTTGGTATATAGCAAGGGGCTAATCTCCTGAAATAGCGAAGGGTAGCAACAAAAGATTACTGCATAAAATATCAAGCCAAGCAAAATTAGATTGTATTTATGATTATGTAATATACAAACACTTGTGAGTCTTTGACGTCAGTGCAAGAAATTAACGACAATATTCGATGTTTGTATAATATAAGTAAAAAAAAGAATTTAATTAATTAATTATCGATATATTTTATAAATAACTTTTAAAATTACAAATTTCAGTTTGTAAAATTAATGAGAATAAATTTACCATAAAAAATCTAGATATAATAAATATAATAACAAAAAAATTAATAGAATTAGTTAATAAATAAATAAAGGTGTAAAATTAGTGGCCACAAATCGCACTTCGAAAATAGTTTAAAATCAATTTTCTAGATTTGAGTAAATAACGAAAAATGTTTAACATATTTTTAAATTCGTAAAAAGAAACATTCTATAACCACGAACACATTTCTATCTTGTCAGAGTTGTGAGGGAACAAGAAAGATGCAGAACTTAATAATTAGTAGGAAAACATAAAATAATAATTCATATTGCTTCATAAAACACTTAAACACATGACTTTGTGAAATTGATCATGGACATTTCTTTACATATTTACACTTTTCTAGATTATACCAAGCTCAGCCAAGGATAAATCTTAAAAATTAAAATATTAATATAACTAATATTTAAAATAATAATTCTTTGCAAGACGTCATATTATTAAGGTCTATTTGGTCATTGCAAATATCAGTTTATGGAAATAAAATAAAATATTTTTACCCAAAAAAATAAATATTAATTTAAAACTAAATCTCAAAATTATATTAAAATATTTTTTCGAGAGAAATTATCTTTTCCTTCTAATTTTATAGTTTGATGATTCTTTCTTAGTATCAGAGTAATAGTTCCCATTGCTTTTGATGAACTTATGTTAGATATTCGCTTGTAGAACTAAAATGTAAGCAATTTGTTTTCCTCAGATTTCTTAAGCTTTGTGGAATTCTAAAAGGGAATAATTTTAGACGTTTATTGATTTTCTCTAATATTAAATTATAATCCAAGTGAGTGGAACATAAGAGCGAAATGCCCAACTTCTCGACCTACACAAAGAACTTCATTCAAACCCTCATCAGAGGATCTAGACTCAAAGACATCATAGACACTATCATCTCTGTGTCTATGAACAACGATTGGGGACACCTCACCATACAGAAAGTTATCTACATCGCCAAAAAAGTCGCCTAGATCAACCCAGCCCTAATCTTCAAACTTAGAAATGAAGCCAAAATCAGAGCTCACAACCAAAACAACCATTACGTTGCCAACTGGCTAGAACTCCTAGCTTAATCACTTTATCTAGTTCAAGTCAACAATAAATGGATCCCCAAAGCCTAACAACCAGCTACTGATTTTGGAAACCTCAGCTCCTCATCACCGGAGTTCATTCCAAAGCTATCCTCCCCCATTAACACAAAAATTGATTTCCAACCACTCACCAGCGGACTTTCACAATTCCACAACAGGTTCACTCAAGAAGAACTCTCGAGCCTTAACTAATAGTTCATACAGGAAGAGCAGGAATACTTAGCTTCTAAATGCGCCATCCTCCAAGCGCCAATAGACAAGTCTAGCTCACTAGACTATGACTCTGAAGCCGACATCTCCTTCTATGAAGGAGGTGAATAATCCTTGACGTCCTCTAATACGTCACTAAACAAAATTCCTATCTAATAGGAATCTTTAACTCTTATTAAGGAATTACCCTTTAATAAGATTTCTGATTAGGAAAAATTTAAACAAGATTCCTAATTAATAATAAAATATTAATCACTATTAAATATGAGTGATCATAGAGACGCCCAAATGAACGACAAATCTTCCACTAAAGTCAAAGACCTTCCAGACTACTATTCAACCAAGACTGACATGGCATATAAAGCCCTCATTGACGAAGCCAACAATGGCACTAAAGTTTCAGCCAGAACTCTTTTCCAAGCGCTAGAACTTAAAGAACAAATCGTCTCTCTCAGAATCCAACAGCAACTCAAGGACTTGCTAACACAATTGCCTACTACTTCGAACAAATCGAAGACATCCTTGATAGAGAAACCAAAGCTTAGCACAACATAGCTAATGACCCTAGTACCCCTAAACAAATCAGAACCTTTCTCGAAACCATTGACAAGCTTAGATCCTACAACTAAGATGTCATCATGTACTGCGACACAGACCAAGACCTCATTCTCAAAACAAACACAATCAGATTTAAAACACCTTGGAACTTTTCCAAAAACCTCTCATCCGATCTCATCTTCTTCATGAAAGAAAATTTTAAATCGTTTATCTCCCTTGGTCTTATTAAATTCTCAGTTAAAATCTTATAAGTTTAATCATCAATTAAATACAAGCATGTGGGTGACGATTCCGTCACCATCTTAAGACAAGACCGAAGAAGACAAAATCAATTCACTGGTAGAAAAACAAACAATAAGCAAAGACAACCAAAGAGACCCAGAAGAAACAACCAAAGGAACTGAGTTCCTTTTTAATGATATGCTCGGGGGGCTTTAAGCCCTCGATGCGAGTTAATTATTATTATTATTGATTTTCTCTTAATTTAATTCTTTTCTTCAATGACACTCAAGTCAAAAATAAAGATTCTAAAGCTTTATAAAATCACAAAAATAAATAGTTATTATGCCCAAAATAAAATCAGGTTTAGGATATTTTAACAATATTTTTTCTTTTTATAGTTGTTTTAAGATATAGATAGGGTCGAAAGCATTTTTCAAAGTAAATCTAATGTCATAATGTCTCAAGCCTCTATTAGAAATTTAATGTTTTGACTCAGCATTTATATTCTTCTACTGAGGCATACAAAAATTTAATACCAAGCATTTAACAATTCTATATTCAATTTATTATTTATCTCTCCAAATTATGGCTCCCCTTTAACTTTATTATCAAAACGATGACTACAGTTGCTTTCTGCTAAAATCTTTGGAAGTTGTAGCAGCTAATTTCTCACCTCCCAGTTTCTCTTCGATACTGAATTGAGAAGCTAAAATTCCTCCAAAAATAGCATTAAAATTTTAAATGAAGATTTGGGCGCATTAAGGTCAGCTATGATGAACTGCTGGTGGTCCTCATGAGGGTATCAATTCATTTTTTTACACCTTCTTTGTATACCCAAAATAAATCAGTTTGGCTAGGACTTATCGTTATCTATCTAAAATACAAAATCTTCTTCCATAACATCCCTAATATATATATATATATATATATATATAGAATAATATCAAATAATAAGCAAAAAATAAATAATAATCTACCTATTATAAAAATTTTAAATTATACAAAGAGAAAGGTGAATTAAAAAAAAATTAATTTTTTAATCATAGCCACTAAACTTTCGTATAATGAATAAGCTTGGTAATATGATAGAACAATTATGCAGTCTCTCTAATTCCAATAGGTTTAAAGATACCAATAATATTGGTAAAAGTATTTTTTAACTGTAAAGATTCCCTTAAGTATAACATTTTGATATATAATTATTCACCAAAAATTTTTTTTAATTCTATAATTTTTAATTATCGTAAATTAAACAAACTCTATAACTCTTTTTAATGATTAGTATTCTTTTTATAAACTCAATTAATTATGTATGCTAAATCATAAACAGTCTATTTAAATATTGCTTTAATTGCTAAATTTTTTGGATTCATTTATAGTTGTATATATTTTATCTTTTACATAGGTTTTTCGAAAATATTAAAATTAACTATTATTTTTTTTCATTAAGTTTTCAACATAATTTAGCTTTTATTACATATCCATCCAAGTAAATTTCCAATCCAGTGTGAAAAATTGCTAAAACTGGTTGATTATGATAATAGAGAGAGACTCCAGAGAACTGGAGATTTACAATTAAGAAGATAGATTGGTAGTTTAGCGGTACACCAGAAACACTTTGACTATTCTCAATGACTTAACCATTGATACAGTAAAGCCTAATATGAGATTACGATTTAAGTCAGTAAAATGAATAACAACAAAGTGAAAAACAGATAGGTTGTGGAGTGATCGCAATCATTATCGGAAACCACCTTACCTTGAAATTGAAATATGAATTAATTTTTTTCAAATTTTCTCAAAAGATGAGCAAAACTTGAAGAGAGACGACAAGATTTTAACCTAAAAATTTGATTAACCAAAAAAGATTGGAAATTAGGACACTTAGTGAGTGATGTGTTAACTGAGATAAGCATTAAATGAAAAATTCTTAATTATGGAATCAAGCGGATGTAGCGATTTACATTGAAAGAATCAAAAACGACCTTCGCGACTTAGGTTTGTAGAGACAATGCAGATAAATGAATAGCAAACTGTAAATGGAAAGGCAATTCAATAAAGATGAAAATCGGCTTTGAGAGCTAGAAGATGAGGAGTTGGAGGAGAAGGATGCCTATTTATAGACAGCTCGGAACTACAAAAATAGAGAGAAACCATAAAAACTCCTAAAAAGATGGCAAAAGATCTTTTGGCAATAAACTGAATGATACAGCTTATAAGGAGAAAATCATGGAAGGCAAGGGTTGAAATCAAGCAACAAAGTTCAACGACAAAAAGAAACAAAGAATAGAGCCTAGAACCTCAGAGTAGTAAGTTGTAGTAGACACATAACTTAGATGACACAGATCATATTCCTGATATATATTCTATGCCTTTTTATTTGTCTACAGTTATTTACTACTATTGATGCTAATTCAACTTCAATGAACAAATACCCTTTAATAAATAAACCTATGAATTTATGAATATATTTAGTTATATAATACTTAACATTAATACTACTTCTTATGATTAAATTTCAACCTATAATATTGAAGTGGTATCTTTACCTAAAGAGGTTTAGTTCTTACATTTATTAAAGCTAAATAATAAAAATTCAATCTATGAGGTTTAACTTGAATTACAATAGCTTCTCAAGAGTCTAGATTATCTCAGCTCATCTTTAATATAATAAGAAGCCAGATGTTACCAATCTTTAAAATGAAGCAAAGCAAAGTTATTTTTATTTTGAAACTGAGTTTTACATTTTTAAGAACATAATATGAATCATAAAGCAAGATGGAAGTATATTATATACAAAATAATGAGAAAATTAAATAGCAGCTCTAAATATTTAATATTAGAAGATCTGAATTCTAAGCCTATTAAATTTCTTCTATAAATAATTTAGCTTAAGAGGAACTTGATAAAATACACTATGGCAAAACCAAGGTTATTCATGCACATAAATAATAAGTCAAATATTAATTCAATATTTTCACTCATTTAGCGAAAGTAAAAAATCATATGAAAAAGCATCATCTTGAATGAGGTCTCGGTTTAAGATAAGGGCACTTTATAATTAATACCAGTCAAATCAATAAGAAACTAACAAATTTAATAGTCTTAAAGAGAGCAGGAAAGTCTCAAACGATAAACCTTATCTAATATCCGAAACAATAAGCAAGTAGAGCCTTTGTTGCATGTTTTAAGGAGTCTATCATCTTTTCTCATCCGTTTTCTATTTTTTCTTTTTCTCTATCCTACTTGTTTTCTACCTTTTCTTCCAGTTCTTTTTTTGTTTAGGATTTTAGTTGCGATTCTTTGTCTTTGAATTTGAATTTTTATTCAAAACTTTTAACATGATTGAGGAATCTGAGTTCTTGGTTTTTAACTTTCTTTCATTCTAATGGTGTTTAATTGGACTAGATCATAATTTATGAAGATGACCTACTTTAATGGAACTTTACAGACAACGAGACCTTGTTTTTTTGTATGTGTGGTATTCTGTGTTTATAATTATGCATGTTGAATTTGTAAGCACTAACATTCTTAATAAATTCTATTTTAAAGAATCTTATTAAGTTTGAGATTTCAGCAGGTTTTTCTACTGTTTTTGACTCTTGACTTTAATGAACTTTGCTAGTTAGTTGCCATCAATAGCAAATTTTTTATTAGATATTAAATGTGTTTATTGTAATAGATTGCTGAATTACTATTTGAGAAGAAGGATTTATGTTTAAATAAGCTGGATTGTATTATTTCAGAAGGAAATTTAAGATTCCCTTAATTCAAATTTGCATTGAAGGTCTGCATGAGATTGTTTAAATAATTAGTCAGTCTGATTCAAATAAATTTATAAAAAATGATTTCATTAATTTTTATTATTTTATTAATTAAGTTCAATATACAGTTTTAAATATTTATAAAGGTTCTCCTATATAGTACTGAGATTTTTATGTTACGCCATTCTCTTAGTTAGATTTTGTAATTTTTTAACTATAATAAATTTTGGTTTGAGAGATCTTAAATCAATGTAGTTGTCATTTTTTTATATGTGGGACGATTGTTCTCTTCTTTAGAGTCTGTATGGCAGCTTTAATCTTTTTGTAGGAGCTTAATTGAGCTCCAATCTTCCTCATTTTCAATACATACTACTCTCATGGTAATTATACTAGCATTTCTCTTTGTTTAATAATCAATTTAATTTTTCAAATATATATTATTCTTGTATCCTTCTCCATTAGCTAAAGGATTAAAACAAGATCTTGTATTTATCGCTTTGTTATTTTAACTTAATCTAATTAAATTCAATAATTCATTCATAGCCCGAAGCTGCTCATTGTTGAAAAACCAACGATTTTTAAATGGTATTTTTATTTTTTAGTTTATATTATTCTCTCAAAAGTTGCTTAACTTTTAGAGTAAAGAATATAAAATTAGAATTTATATTTATTGTGCTAACAATAAACATTTTTGATGATCGATTTATAAATACAAGACCGTGGTAAATTCTTTAAAAGCTCGAATTAATTGTGATTAATCTTGGTAATTTTAATTGTGTATTTACAAACCTTTTGTTATTTTTATGATTTATTTTCATCTTTCCGAGCTGAACTTTTGCTTAGTTTAGCAATCCAGTTATTCTTAGTAATTCTTATCTATAAACTAAAGCTGTTCAGGTAACTATAGAATTTTTCAACTCACTTTTAACTTACAAATCTGACACACATTATAATACAAAAAGTTTAGAAACTTTGATATTTCTTGAAAATTGAATCAAATCATTTGTTCTTTTTTAGCTATTTTTAATTTAAATATAGGTTTTTCAAGTTATCAATTGCGACTTATATTTTTATGAATGGAGCATTAGTATAATTATTAGCAATTAATTTACAAAACTGGCTACAGTTATAACACAATGGTTGCAGTATATTAATTAGATTATGTTCTTACAAGTGAAATTCAAAATGATTATAATAATTTGTTATTTATTTGAAATATAATTTGTATAATAATAATTGACTTCATTATAATGATAAAGCCTTTTTGAATTAAGATAAAATTACCTTAGCTTACATTAAAAGATATTTTAAGATTTTCATTCAAGTACATGGTGGAATTCTTACGAATTCTATAATATATATATTTTTCAGATGAATTTATAAATATATATAAAAATTTAAATTAAAATCATTATAATTTTCAAATAAAATAAATGAAGCCTAGATACTAATTAAAAATAATATAAACTGGTAAAAGGAATATACAAAATCTTTTTGCATATAACAAATTTATAAATATTTAAATTATAATATAAAGAATAAATGGGAAAGATAATATATAAATATATATATATAAATAAGAATTTTTATAATTTAGTAGAATTATCTTGATTAATTATGTTGACATAAATAGGCAATAAGTGGTAAATCTTTTTTTACTAAACTTTAGAAATCTTTATTTTAAACAATATTATTTGAGTAGATTATAGTTATTTGTTTTCATTTGAGTTAAACTATTGATATTTAATTTAAGATTATAATTTTTATGTAATATGACCCAACTATCGCGACTACCCCGATAGATATATTTTTAAAAGGTTTAATTATTACTAATTAAATGACATTACTATTTATTTATTGCTTTGCCATGAATCTTCATCAGAATAAATTATATAATCAAAATTTTTCAAAAATAAATTACATTTTTAATTGTTCTTTACTTCAATTTATTATATCTATGTAATTCATTTCTTATTGATTCAAGATGTGAATTTTTTATAAAAATAGTATTCTTGAAGTTTTTGATATTGATTGAAAGTAAAAAGTAAAATTAAAATTATTAATTTAATCATTAATTGTCATTAATTGAATATAAAATATATAAATAGCTGAAAATATGAATTTATATAGATAAGGAATTTGTTGAATAAACAAAATAATTATAAATATTTAATCATTTTATAGTAAACTTAAATATAAAAATAGTAATATAAATTTTATTCAATAGAATTTTCAATCCTACCATATTATAATTAATAATTACAGTTTCTACTTTAAATACTTGTTTAACTAATTAATTTTATATCTAGTCCTATTTAATTTATACTGAAATTTATTCCAAATGCAATCACGAACGTTTCAAACTCCAGTCAAAACTAAATTCAACAAAAAAGCATATAAGATTTGATATTAGCAGAACTGAATCATTTTAGAAGCTTTGATTGCGATTACCCTAAAAAAGCAGTTTATTTTAGAGGGCAAGATTTTAAGCAAAGTCTAATGAAGCACTATTAGAAGTGCTAATGTTGAATAGATCCTTGGGTCCTTAGATATATTAAAAGATTAATTCAAGCTTATCTATTGTATTACATTCTATATCATGAGACGACCAATGATATTGAAGAAATCACATTTGGCTTAATTCTGCTTGTTTAAGTGGAATGAATGAAAATGCAAAATAAATATAAAGACTTGAATCTACTGGTTCATCCAGCGTTAATCAGCTTCATAAACTTTGTTACTAACTAGTATCAATTGTTAGGAAAAAGTTGATACAGGAGCTATGATAAACAGGAATGCTTGAGAACACCATTAATTGTAATACTAAGGAATCTTCAGGTAATAGTTAAGAGACTAAAAAAGAATTCAAATTAAAAAACCCTAATATGAGTAAATACTGATCAAGATAATATGAATTGGCAACACCATCGTTAGCATCAAGTGGAATTAAAAACAACTCCAGAAGAATACCACACTAGACTGGCCAAAATTTAAATTATGTTTAAGAATATTGCAACTAAACAATTCATAAGATATTGATATGGTCTGTTAAGGGGCATTAATAATTGGAAATAGATAGGTGAAGAAAATATATGGGCATCAATATCTAGACTCTTTACACACTTAAGTGAGTCGGAAATTTCTTCTTCCTTCGCCTTAACATATAAATCCGAATGATGATCTTATAACGACACAATTAAAAGATTTTTTTCGAGATTACATTTGCAATAAGGAAATTACCCTATAATGTAAGAAATTTAAAGTATAAAAAATAATATCTATTACGATTAAAGGAAAGAATAATTAAAACTGCAGAAGAAAATGAAAGATTGCATATGGTGTGATGAAGTGAATTATGCTTTATAATACGAAAAGCTTAATTATTTTAATCACATTAATACGAAAACTTATTATGTAAATAAAAAATGGAAATCTCTCTGATAAACTATTCTTCCTTTTCATCATCCACTTATTCATCTTCATCGTCAAATTCAACTTCAATGTCTGTTCTCTCGGTCACTCTGCAAAGCACTAGTCCAGCTTACCAGGTAGGAACACTATAAAAAAAGAAATGTATTTTGTAACTTACATTTTTAATGAGTGCTCTATATCCACCTGCGTTTGATCTTTAAGTATTCGTATTACTATATTAAGTTTTTGATTAAATTTAAAGTTTTCTTATTATAAATCATAAATGTAGAGCAAAATTAAAAGAATTACTTAAAGATAAGAAAGCTAATAATATAGTGCCCTATAACAATGATTCTCAATATAAAAGCTCATAGCTCTATTTCCCTTAATAAAATGCGTTGAGGTTCTCTGCTATATTCAACAGCATCAATGATAAAATCCTCAACCAGTCTTAGATATCGGAATAACTTTGTATCATATAGACTAAAGGAAACCTAGTAATTCTATTCAGAATATCACGACATGGGTTTCATAAATTCATTAACAAGAACTATTAAAATTATTGTAAATAGTCAATTTAATTTAAAATCAGTTATTATTAAATTTATAATATAAATCAAAATCAGAATGAGTATTTTAAACTCTAATTAGATGTATAATTTTCATCATTTTAATTATCCCCACTTTTTATAAACTTTTTTAAGATTAAAGAAAATATATTACTTCAATGTTTATATTAATTATAAATTTATTAATAATCACTAAAATAAAACTTTGACATTTCAAAATTAATGTAAGTTACAAATAGAAATTTATTAGTTTATTACTACAGTTATCCAACCTGTGAAGAACAGTTGTTCAAGAATACGGAATTTTACCAAAAAAACACAATATTGTAGAAATACATTTGAATTTGGAAACATAATTATAATTAAATTATATTTAAATTTATTCCGTGGCAGTTAAAGTTGGCCAATTTAAACGATCTTGGGCTCATTCGATAGAGAATTCAAAATTAGCTGGCTTTACTATTGGCAGTACTATTTTATCGCATCCCTGGAGCGAGATAACTTCACTTTAATTAAACTAATTTAAATTCATTAAATTATACGCCACATTAAAATGAAGTTATCTAGCTCCCTCGATGCGATAAAATAGTACTGCCAATAGTAAAGTCCAGCTAGTTTTGAATTCTCTATCGAATGAGCCCAAGATCGTTAAAATTGGCCAACTTTAACTGCCACGAAATAAATTTGAATTTAATTTAATTATAATTATTTTTCCAAATTCAAATGTATTTCTACAATATTGATCATAAATTTTTGAATTAAAAATGAAAATTTAATTAATAAAGAAGCGGCACAGATAAATAATATTACAAAATTACACTTAAATTTAATAATCTAGTAAAAGTGCGAAAATAATCTACTGAGAAGCAAGCATTTTGGCATTAAATTTGCGAAGTAAGTAATATCTTATCATTCAAATTTAACCTAAACTTGCTAAATTTAAATAACTCAATCGTGATTTCACATTTTGATTTAAGTTTTTCTTGTTTTAAAACAGATAGTATGATGCTAATGAGAGCAAATTTGAGCACTACTTACTCTCTAAAAAATTTGTTTCTAAAGTTTAAGTAAACTTAAAATTTATTATATAACTCTTATATTCAGCTGCTTTTTTGAATATCTAATGATTTGCAAATATAATGTATATATAATATGTAATTGTCTAAAAGAATTCGATCAATAAACATAATATTTGAACTTAAACAAACCCCTACTTTTTTCATCATTATTTAATTACACATCTGATTTATTTTAGTAATATATAATATATGACAGTTTTTGAATTTGGAAAAAAAATCATAATTCCTGATCTTTTGTATTTTATCGACGATAACAATTTGAAGATATCTTAATTCTGACAGTAATGTATAAGAAAGTTTGTATAAAATGACCAAAAAATATATCAAGATTTATATTATCCATATTTCTAATTATATTCAATATTTAGTTGTTGTTTTCTTATTTTAAAATATGACTTTAAACAGTCCTTAAAATGATATGCTTTAATTTAATTAAGAAAACTAAAAAAGAAAGACATTTATAAGTTTTATTTTTTTAGAGTCTGATTAATTATATCAATAATAATAATTCTAGATTATTAATTACTATAAAATATATTTAAAATAGATTGAGAATCAAAGTATTTTGAGGAAATAAATGTATATATGAGCTTAATAAATATTAAAACTCATCTATATATAGATAGAAGACTCTTTTGAATGAAGAGAGATTAAAATAATTAGTACATTTAATAATAAGAAAACTCTATTTAATTAAAAATGGAAATAATAATTAATTTAAAAAAATAATAAATTTTATAAAATTTTTCAAATAAATCAATTAAATTTATATATAAATCAATTATATTAATAAATGATAAAATGTCCTATCAGATTATGCTGTGTCATTTATTTAAAATTAAAGTTACAAAAAAATATATCTAAATTTTTATTTTATAGTGGCACAACCTAAGCAGAGTGTGAGTGGTCTAAGATTCATACTTTTTAAGTGTCTAAAGACAATAATGAAAAATATTCACATGGACTGATGACAGAAGATACGAAAGTGGCTTCAAAGACAATGAAACTTTTCTTAGTTCTTAGGAGTTATTAACTTATTCATAAGCATAAATTTGATTTTAATTTATTTTCAGAATTTTAAAAATTTTCTCATAAAAATCAGATGTCAACTTGTAATATTTGTTTTTTTAATAAGAAAGTGTTAAATATGTAGGATAAATTTTTGTTGACTGCTATAAATGATTAAACAGGATTGTTCAAAAATGAAGAAGTAGCATTCTCATCTTTCTTTCTTCTTTAACTATCAAATAATGGATGTAGAAATACTCTATTGTTTGGTATTATCTTTCAAAAGTGGTAAGTGATTTTATAAAAGTATACTTTAGTTCATAAAATCCTAATGAATTATGTTTTTATACGTTATAAAACTAAGAGTAATTTTGTTGGTATAGACTCTTGTATATTTTGAAGGTCATTTTATATATAATTTAGTAATATTTAATGAGACTGTGTTAATATTATCAAAAAAACTTTTTTCTTCATTTTTCATTTTGTTAAATAATTCTCGAGATAATTCAAAATAAAGAAAATTAAAGTGTTACTAAATTAGAAGATAAGATTATAATCAAATGGAAAAGAAAGGGAATTATTGATCAAATCTAATTTAAATATTTATGAGGTTGCTTTAGTATAAGATTACTTGGATTATTTGTTGCCGTGGCAGTGGCAATATAGTATTTACATAACATTATATTTTCTTTTATGAATACTAATTTATATTTTATCTAAAATTTAAATATTATTTATACCTTTATGTGGTGAAAGTAACAATTTCATTTGGTCTCTATCAACACAGGCTATTTCTTATGAATTTTAGTTAATAAATAATATAAATACAGTGAGGATTATTTGTTGTTATTGTAAGAGCGCTGCGCTAAAGAGAATTGAATTTGAGGAATCAATATATAAAATATGTTTTGATTAATTATCGATGTTGTTTCTATATTAGAGTACTTAACTTAAATGCAAATAAGCTTTTAAAAAGCTTATCTAATTACTTGAAGTTGTATTTAATTGCAAAATCCTCTTATCGAATATATTTGATTAATAGTAAAAAGCTAATACTAAATGATTCAGGAGATCCTAATACAAATTTATAATAAATTCAAAATTTTATATTATTTATAACTTATATCTAATTTAACTAAGTATCTCATTTATTTAACGGGAAGATATAAGGCTTATTTTAGTGTAGTAAAGTTTCATTTTTCAAAGATTTAATTAAAAATTTTACTATAATTTATTAATACTCATATAATTTTCAATTTTAAAAACTGATTCTTTTATAGCATAAAAATTTAACTTGTTCTAGTCATATTAAGTCAAATGTGTAATTTTTGAGAAGTATATCTTTATATTTTAATTACATTGAGCCTTTTTGAAATTAATAAAGCATAATTTTCTTTGATTAAATCATTTCCTCTTTAAATTACAGGAATATCTCATGAATATAAATAAATAACAATGATATATTGCTTTTTTATCATATATTATGATATTTTATTTTCTTTTTCATGTAATTTGTTTTTATTTCATATATTGAAAAGTTATAATTTGTAATTAAACTAATAATGACTTATTATCGGCGTTTTATTAAAAATAATTCAAATTTTAAGATCACACTTGAGAGTAACTAAATTAGTGGAAGCTGTACTTTTAATGATGAAGATATCATTAAAAAATTGGTATTTTACTTTTGAGTAATTATTTTTATTAATTTTGTTGTTTTATTAAGTGTTTATAATTTTATCTCTAATAGAATTTCTTGATATTTATGAATAAAAATTGGTTTTTAAATTTTATCATTATTCATTTAAGGGCAGCAATTATATAGGCAAGAAGAATTAAATCAAAATTAAGTTATTATATTATAATATTATTGTATAAATTATTATTAGTGATAAAATTTCTTCATAAAATATAAAAAAAAATAGTGTTAATAAATATCTTAAAATAAATTTATAATAATAATATTTTAAAAAAATAAAAACGGATTAATTGCAGTATTATAAATGCTTACAAAATTTTTTGAAATCCTTGAATCTTTAATTCTTTGCTATATCCCACTCACAATTCTTAGTTCTCAAACTCTGCTTTAACTTATTTTTTCCTCATCATTCTCTTTTCTGGTTATTCCCTTAATGTTTTTATTGCTCCACTTCTCAATTATGTTAAAATTGCATTTTCTAGTGCCTTCCTTAAAATGACTCTTTTTTAAAAATATATATTTTGGAGTTTTTGCTGATGTGGTAAATATATACTTCAGACATTTCATCCACTAGTTTACTGAATCTACTTTCAAATTACTTTTACTCGTTCTTAATAAGTGTTCTAACTTCGTCACTCATTGCCAAATTGTCCGCATTAATATATCTATAGTTTGATTATTATTGAACCTAAACCTAGGTCTTCATTAGCTTGCAGCCAAATTAATTCAATTCTTATCACCAAATCTCTTCACGACTCTTTCTTTGATTGCGATCACTGATATATACTAATCTCAATTTTCACAGACTCGAGCTCTAGGTCAAACATTTAATAATACCTTTATGCATCCACCTAGTCATCAGAGATCATTGGAAACATAGATTCTTTGAAAGTAAAATGCAAAATACGTTACTATAAATACAGTCATGACGCCGATGTCATCTTGTTCTTTGACTTGATGTTTTTTTCAGTCATGCTCACCATCTTATCCATTTAAAGTTTCCTTCTTAAAATGCCCTCTATTAATTCATACAGTTACTGTGTACTACTAGACTCAATTGATCCCGAGGAGTCATAAATCTCGAGTTTTTTAGAGTCAATTTTTAGTACTTACCAGATCTTGTAATTCTTAATGTTGCTATAAGAAGTTACTGATATGGTTATTCATGGGAAGTATATATTTGAACTATCCAAAATTTACCATTTTCCAATTACTAGTAACTCATTATAATGTACATTCAAGACTCAATCCATATCATTCACGGATAATAGTGGCAATAATAAGACCATGGTTCTTTTGGTTAAAATACACTTCTCCAATCATTCTCGAGATTGACTGCTAAGAATCTTCTCTGATGTTACTTTATCTCGAATCAGTCAAGGTGTTTTAATTTCTCATTGATTTTATCTTTGGTTGCTGAGTTGCTTTTCTCACCATAGGGCTCCCTCCTTCACTCCTCTTCTATAGGCCCTCTGTTCAGCTTTAAATTTAATAGCAAAGCCTTCTCAACTCAATATTGGTCTTTTGCTTGATCAGCTTTCTATCGTCTCCATTATTGTAAAATAGAGCTCGAACCTTTCTTATTGTTAATTATTTTGTCAAATCCATGGTATTTAACTGCTAGGACTATTATATTTCCATATTGTATCACTGTACTCACTTATTATAAACTGTCTTCATGTTTGTTGAACTGATCTTTCTGGCTATTGAACTTAATTGTTTTATTAATTGTTATTGATTTCTTCGATCCACTCTTAAGTCCCATTTGCAAGTTAAATGGTGTTCTAATGATAAGAATGGCTTTATGAAGGAATAATTTTTCATTTCTGTCTGATATAGTTTTAATAAACTTTAATTACACTATCATTTAATAAATTTTATTTATATTTATTATTATATAAAAAATTTCATTTAATATCTAGTATTAGAACTTTATTCTTGATAATAACTGATTTTCTTAAGCTATTACTTAATATCTTAATTGATAATGAGGAAGAGATTAATGTTTAACAATATTATATATTACAATGAATTAGATTGACACATACAAGAGTGATAAATATGGAATCTTAGCTTATTTTAGATTTATTTGTATTGAGCAGGCAATCCTAGGTCGTGTTTATGTTTACTATTCATATTAAATATAATTATATTATAATATATGCAGAAATTAATGACTCTAAATAGACATTAACACTAATCTCAATTGAAAAGACAGTTAAAATTTTTAATTACTCAATAGGTAACGCTATATATAATCTATAATGGTACTATGATTTAATTAAAATTAAAGATTCATTAAAAATATGACTTATTCAATGAAAAATATTATTAATTATCTAAATAAATATTAATATTTGACATAATATCTTAAACAATTTCTAAACAATATTTTTATTAAGATGACTATCTGTTTTTTAGAAACAGAAAATTTAAGTATAGAAATATATAAATATAAATAATTCATAAAAGAACTTATTTTAGCTTAATAATTTCAGAATCTAATATCTATATTCGTAAAAAGTACACAAAGGAATAGTCAACATTGCAATTGTGTCATCAAAGAATAAACTGACATGAGAATTTGATTAATATATCCAAAGCAAATCTACACTCATTAGAAGAGCTTCATTAGAGCTTATACTTACAACAATCAGTCAAAATAGATAAAAAATTTTGAATATTCAAATTTTAAAATATAAAGAATTATATAATAAGTTACATTCTAAGTATTATTATAATAATTTAAAAATAGTTTAATTTTAATTTTATTATATTTAAAATGGACGCAAGTGGTAAATATTATATTTTTATTCCTTTTGCCCATTTATATTATATTAATAATTAATAATTAATAATTATACTTTGAATTGTTTTTATTTATAATCATTTTAATATATCAATTTACTTTTCTACTGATATGAAATGAAATTTATTTGCTGTTTTATATTTTAGTTCAATAATTTATTTTATACATTAGAATTTATTTTTTTAAAAAAATTTGATACTTTTTTTAGTAAATTATATGAAAAGTGTTCGAGTTTTAAATTATCAATATGTTAAACTTAATATTGATAAAAAACAAACTTCATTTCTATCATACAAGATAAAGAAACATAAGTAAATATAAAAATATGAATATAAAAATAGGTCTTAGCAGCAAACAAATATAAGTTTTAATAATTCAATTACAAAAAATACATTAACTTATTCATAATAAAAAGGATTACTAATTTATTTTATAAGAAGTGTTTTTAGTATGTATGCTATATTTCTATATATTTTGGCATTTGAATATTCACAATTTTTTTCACTGACTGAATATTCCTATTTATGTCCTCATTTGAATTAAAAAGAATGAGACAACTACATATTAATATTCAATTATTTTCTTATAAAATAAAAAGTTTATTTTTTTTATTTTAATTATAGTTAAACGAAAAAATAAGCTAAGCAAGAAAAGACTTAATCTTAACATATGTTTCTATAATTATAGGAATATTTTTTCGTATTGGGTAATTATAATGTTTTATAAACTTTGATTAAAGATTATAAATTAAAAACTCTTGATATAAGTGTCTCTTAGTAATATTCAACAAAAAATCTCAACTAAAAATCATAGAATTTCACATTATTTAAACAGATAGATATATTCATTCAGATAGGCTCTCTATGACTACTGATTTAATAAGTAAATATTAATAAAATACATTAAAATAGGTAAAAATGAGAAAGTTTAATACACATTGAAGTTCTATTCATTTTTAACTGTAAATAAATTGATATTTTCTATTTACTATAATCTTAATCATCAATAAAATTAATTATTAATAAAATAAATATGTTATCGAAAGCATTCGAGTGAATGAAATAGGCACTTACCTGAACAAATAATTTCCAATCTTTGATGTCACCAAGAGAGGTCGTAGGATCCTAAAAACAAGCCTCAAGTTTTATCAATAAACACAAATAGGTTATCTGCTAAGGTAGAAATGGTAGGCACATAAGTTATTCATAATATGCATGACACTTTCCATATTCAATACGCTCACGCCTATGGAACCAAAATTTTAGATTGTGTGAATAGCAAAAGAGCTGTATCTCAACACTTGTGCCTCCAAGTTTATGGTGTTATGGCTAATGCAGATAAAAAACTGATTGTAAATCTTCAGTTATTATATACCAATTCTCCTCGCAGCATAAATTATTCATGGGCAAACTAATGCACAATCCGGCCTATACTTTGTCAATACTGAGAGTAATTCAGCACTCTTTGGTGCATTGCAATTGCAATTGCTCACATATTAAGTACTCACGTCTATGAAGCTGTTAATTAGACTAGCATTACGGCTTTGTCAATACAGTCGTTGGTATGGGTCATATTCCATTTATCTGAACCAACTTTCATTTATGATGTCCTAGTGATATAAGTTGATGACTGAAAGACCTAAGGAATTATCATGATTGGTGGAGATGCTAAAGAGAGGCAGTTGCTATTTGTAATTTATAAAAAATTACAGAGTTCTTGTAATTATCGTAAAGATAGCATTTGAATTACAAGCAGAGAATTTATATGCTCATTTAAAAAATAAGTGTGTTTAATTAAATAATACTCATGTTCGTATTTTATTTTAAAAACTTCAAATTAAATTTAAATTACAAAATATCTATTTACTTACAGTTAAAAATGAATAGAACTTCAATGTGTATTAAACTTTCTCATTTTTACCTATTTTAATGTATTTTATTAATATTAAATGGGCTATCCTCCTATTTCCTTCTAATATTCATTATTGATTTCTCATCAGAATAATAATTGAATGAATCTGATTTTGATAAGATAACACAAAAATGCTCTGAGTCATTTGTATTTTTAATTTTAAATAATTAAGAACCCTCTTTAATAAAAATAATAGATTTAGTAAATATTTCATATAGGGTCATGTCTGGATGTATTAATTAAGAACTGTATATTGCCAATGTTTTTAAGCCATCTATTTTTATCTAGCACTCAATCTCATATGCTTACAGTATAATTACAGTAACTATAGATTCATGAAAATCTTTTTTTGTTCTTGTTTAAACATTGGTTTAAATTCTTAAATATTTCACTTTTATTATCATAAATTAGAGATTTTGGGATTAAGTTACATTGATTTATTATAAATTGGTGATATTAGTATGTTTCAGATAGTTTTTTAAGTTATGATCTCTTTTTATAATATTGATGTTCTTTTCTCTTAATCTAGAATATTTATGGATAAATTTAATGATATAGATCTATTTTTGTAGATTGGTTGTTGCTAACAGAATTGAAATAAAACTGTATTATTAAAAGATTTATAGGTTTGTATAGATCTCTCGTCGTTAGCAATAGATTCTAGTCTATAAAGTTTTATTTTAGTTTAAAAATACTCTATGAATTAATCTTATTTAACTCTCATTTGTTTCACTTCATTCATGTTTAGGATTATTCTTCTTAATATCTTATATTTATACTAAATATCATTATTTATAAGAAACTGTTTGGCCGAAGTTTTTCGTCATCTACCACAAGTTCATCCAAAATTCATTTTTTATAACTATTCTCCAACTATTTTAATGAAAAAAAGATGCATCATCACCTTGTTTTAATAAAGTATATTTTAAGACAATAGTACATAAAGCAAGCACAGAGAAATCCACAATTAGAAGGTTTGGAATTAGATAAATGAGTAAATTATTAGAATAAGGGTGATTGCTAATTTATTGATTTATTATTAATTCTGAGGTTAAATAAACAAAAGCATTTTAAATTAAATCTTTTAAAAAAGAAGGGTTTTAAGAGGTTTGAACCCTATCTACATACAACTTTCAAGGAGCAGATATCTCTTATTAAATATAATTTATGAAATTCATAAATTTCATAAATTATATTTTTATTTCATACTTTCAAATAAGAATTTGACATTTTACTATGTCTATAATGATCGCACTCCTTATTTGAACTTTGCATTAATATTAAATTTTTAAACATCATTCTACTAATATATTAATCATATTCATAGTTAAGTTAAATAAAAGAGAGTAAATAATAAAAATAGCAAATTTCTTCGATAATACAGAGTAAAATTTTTATAATTAATTTAATTTCTTTATCTAGAAAAACTCTAGTGCATATTGAGTGCTTTAACTTTTTAACCTGATTGAGATGAATTAAAAAATCAATTTAAAATATTCAAGAGTAGATATTAAGACAAAGATAGTAACAAAACCTAATATTTCTAATAAAAAATAATATAAGATAATAGGAAAATTAAATTATTTAAAATTAATAGTTTTAATTTACTATAATTCATAAAATTTTATCAATGACTGATCATTAAAAATGTTTAAATTGATTATTATTGTAATTATTTATAACTGTCTATAAACCACGACTTTCAAGTTGATGGTTAAATAAGATTTAAAGTTAGAAAGCGAAATAAGTGATAATTATGATCTATAAGAATTAGTGTTGTTGTGAGTTGGTCATTTGGTAAAGTAAAGATTTCTAAAAAGTGGATTTATCTTTTGTAAATTTAAGTCGAATGATTCATAAAACTTAATGGTTTAATAAGATTTAAAGTTAGAAAGCGAAATAAGTGATAATTATGATCTATAAGAATTAGTGTTGTTGTGAGTGTCAATAAAATAAGGGTTTAGAATTGGTCTTTGGGTAAAGTAAAGATTTCTATAAAGTGGATTTATCTTTTGTAAAGTTAAGTCGAGAATAATTCATAAAACTTAATGGTTTAATAAGATTTAAAGTTAGAAAGTCGAAATAAGTGATAATTATGATCTATAAGAATTAGTGTTGTTGTGAGTGTCAATAAAATAAGGGTTTAGAGTTGGCCTTGGGTAAAGTAAAGATTTCTAAAAAGTGCATTTATCTTTTGTAAAGTTAAGTCGAATGATTCATAAAACTTAATGGTTTAATAAGATTTAAAGTTAGAAAGCGAAATAAGTGATAATTATGATCTATAAGAATTAGTGTTGTTGTGAGTGTCAATAAAATAAGGGTTTAGAGTTGGTCTTTGGGTAAAGTAAAGATTTCTAAAAAGTGCATTTATCTTTTGTAAAGTTAAGTCGAATGATTCATAAAACTTAATGGTTTAATAAGATTTAAAGTTAGAAAGCGAAATAAGTGATAATTATGATCTATAAGAATTAATGTTGTTGTGAGTGTCAATAAAATAAGGGTTTAGAGTTGGTCTTTGGTAAAGTAAAGATTTCTAAAAAGTGCATTTTCTTTTGTAAAGTTAAGTCAAATAATTCATAAAACTTAATGATTTAATAAGATTTCAAGTTAGAAAGCGAAATAAGTGATAATTATGATCTATAAGAATTAGTGTTGTTGTGAGTGTCAATAAAATAAGGGTTTAGAGTTGGTCTTTGGGTAAAGTAAAGATTTCTAAAAAGTGGATTTATCTTTTGTTAAGTTAAGTCGAATAATTCATTAAACTTAATGCTTTAATAAGATTTAAAGTTAGAAAGCCAAATAAGTGATAATTATGATATATAAGAATTAGTGTTGATGTGAGTGTCAATAAAATAAGGGTTTAGAAGTTGGTCTTTGGGTAAAGTAAAGATTTTCTAAAAAGTGGATTTATCTTTTGT
>ARYC01004855.1:0-46133 GCA_000711775.1 Oxytricha trifallax
ATCAACTTTAAAGAAATCAAGCAGTTCGCTATTGAGTTAGAGATAGAGAGAGTTTGTTCAGCTCACTCCAAGAAAGCTGTCGCTATCAGTTTTGAGCAGCTCGAATATTGATGCGAGTAAGTATACAAAAGAGAATTTGAAGGTTGATGGTTGTTGCATGATCATAGTATCTGATAAAATCGTTCTGTTCTTGATAATGCCAAACTATCATACTCAGCTTAGTTTGAGCGATTACTTATCTTTGATAACTTCATAAATGAGAGAGATGCAAGTTGAGATGTGAACTCTGGGAATAATACTATGATTGGAACTACTATGGTAGATGAAGATACCCTGAAAATATCTCTTGGATTGCATGGTTCCGCGCTGAGGTTGTATGGCTCCAGGTTGTATGGTTCCTGGTTGTATGGATCCGAGTTGGTATAGATCCATGTTGTATGACTCCACCCTTAAGTTGTATGGTTCCACCCTTGGGTTGTATGGTTCCAGTTCTCACAAATTCAACAAGTCTCATTTCAAATCACTAATCATGATGCAAACTTCCATCAAACTACTAAGATTATAATTCAACTACCGTCATAAAACCAATTTAACTTTACTAATAGATGATCCATCACAAAATCATAATCAATAAGAAGAATCCAAAGAATGTGATCAACCCTGTGCATAAATTCCAGATCAAAGACAGATTAATCTCAATTATAAGCTAATCTCTCAGTATCGATAGGAAATGCTCTCCAATTTTGGCGATTATGGTTTGAGAGCAAGACAGTTATCGATTGCAAAATAAACAGTGAAGAGATAACAGTACTCTATGGGTTTGATAGCAGCGATAGCAGTTGATAGAGTGATATCCACTCAAATAATTGAAGGAGCATTCGATTCAGTGCTGTTCGAAAACTTTATATATCAGACGCTAAGAAGTATAAGAACTGACAAAGATCTATGCAATAAGAAGGTGGTGCTATTAATGGATAATGCCATAATTCATAAGTATTCTGAGATGCTTGCGACCGCTCGTCGCTTCAAAGTCAACGTACTCTTCAATGCAGAATACTCGCCCTGGCTCAACCCAATCGAATAGTTGTTTGCATACATCAAGAAGAACCTCAAGCAGCAGAACATTAACAGCAAGTAAGCATACTCTCATAACAAACTTATAGAGTGCAGCTGGTCAAGCGCATCTAAGAAATAATAAAAAACATATGTGAGAATGATGTTCGAGGACTATGGGCATTCAGTATCAAGAAATGGATGCATACTCTGAGGTATGGCTTTGTATGAGATTCTACTCAAAAACAAGAATTGCATCATACATTGAAATCTCTATAAGCGCTTATACCTAATGCATTGTCATTTTTACTGCTTATACAATTACTGCTGCTCTTACTGCTGTTATTAATACTGTACTTAAAATTAATCTATAAATGCATGTGTATTACTCGAAATCGCAGTTTGCATAAGTCTGCTCATAAGTGTGAATTCTTGACGAGTGGCATCAAATTCTGTACAATCTAACGCTATATACCAAATTACTATACACTCAAGTTGAACACCAGAGGTGTTGAACAACATAGGCTATAATTGAACAAAAATTGGTTTAAAATCAGATATTTCAAGAATTGAATGGGTTGGTGAGAGAGGAGATGCACTGAGCATCATGCTATCCAGTTTGATAGGAAATCAGCAAAAAACTAGCAAATTCGCAACTTCTGCTCGATTTTTTTGACCAGCAGCGATTTGCAGGTACTGCTGCAGTATTGAGCATTATGACTACAGAAACTTACAAAAATTTGACCAGCAACAACCATTTTCAAGATTTTTGACCACTCTGCTCCAAATTTGGCTTGGTCACCGCATATTTGTGAAAAGTGACTCATAATACCAAATTCAAAGTAAAAACTGCGATTTTTTGAGATTTTGACCACTACTCTGGTCATTTGGGTGCAAATCATGCAGTCTGGTCACTTTTGGTGCAAATCTCAGCTTTGACCACTATTCTGGACACTTGAGTTAAAATCATGCACTTTGGCCACTTTTTTGACCACTCTGCTCGAATGGGAGAGACATACATACAAATTCAGAAATTTTGACCACGAATAGTAAATTTAGTCATTTTGGTATAAAATACAGAATTTGGTCGCTTTATAGATGTTACTAATGATGCATATCGATTTTGACACAAAAACCTAATAAAATTTGCTATTTCAGTAAAAAATATAGCAAAGTGGCTACTTTTCGCATATAAGACAAAAAGCATAGTAAATCAGCAGTAATTATATATTAATTTAAATTTGAATTTTTATTTTTACATTTCCCCGATTCAATTGTATTTTATCAATATTAAAAGATATCCAAAAGCTAAAAGTTCTATTGAGTATCCTCTGTCTCTGAAAAATCAAATATCTAAGTATTGATATCATCACTTGGCACAAGCTAAAAATTAGAGATCTCAAACAGCAATGAATAAAATAGCATAGTGTTAGCAGGGAAATCGATGTTTATTAAAGGCATATGAACTATCATCTATACTGTATTTATCATTCCCCAAAGCATTTACAAAGATGCAGACCTAAAATCATTTTATAAAAAATAAATTCTTACATTGCAATATTTAAAGCCATAGAGCTGTAGACAAATACTTTCAGTGCTGCAACTGCATTTTCTCCAGACTCCTTCAATTACTTTGATAGTGCTTAAATAAAGATAATTTCATATTTTAAATTTACCATCATTTCTAAGTTGCCTTGGAATAGATTTCTTTATAGTGTACCCATGCTTTATGGCTAATCCATTAGATGATTCTATAAATTTTGAGTTTGCCCAAAATGTCACTTCCAGCTCATCAAGATCCTAAATTAATGTCATCATAATTTTTATTTACCTTGAAAGATACTAAACTAGAATCCTCAAAATCGAGTTAAACTTTCATTTGATTTTTTTGAAAGGATATCACTCTCCAAGTAAAATTTACATTCTTCAAATATTCACCATCAATTGTTTTAAGTTTTAGAAGTAAAATATGACTTTATCTACTAAATTAATAGATCGTAGAAATTATATTTATAATATGACTTCCTATGTCCACTATTGATTGAAGGGTTCTTCTTTTAAAGTCTCTAGAGTAGTTATGAAATTTTTAATAGTCACTTGGAACTTTCATTTATTAATTAAACTAAATCGTTACTAATCCTTCCAGATTTATCGATTTGATGTAAGCTGTCAAATCCTCTGATATTTTAAGTGGATCAGTAACAACTAGCTAGCTAGCACTACTCGAATTATTCTCAGTTTAATTTGTTTAATTATTTTGATTAAGATTTTAAAGTACAGTTATTTTTAATTCATAAGTTGCTTATCTAGGTTCATAACTCAAATCTTAAAGTAGTACTTTTACTTTAAATGTTCCAAGTGTTTGAAAATTTGGACTTATCATTAATTATGGAAAGTTACCAGAAATAAAAGTTTCAGCCTATCCCAAGTCTGGTTAAACCAAATCTATATCATCTCCATCATTATCAATAATATCTGGAAAAGTATAAAGCAATGAAACACCCTATAGTAGAGTCAATTCTACTAAAGGATTTACAAATTATGGTGGCGAATTATTAATGACTCTCATTCTAAGTGGTATCTTTAGATATCCTTGAACTAAGCCTAATGGAGTGGTGATGGAAGTAATAACTTTTAAATTGTAGAGAGGTTAGATGGCATCTTAAGTGTTGTTTGAGTTTATTTTAATTCTTAATAGATTAGGGTTGAATAAATTATATTTTAGTTTGTTTGCTTTTCTGTAAAAATAGTTTAAATATATAACAATAAAATATAAATTTCTATCATAATTAATCTTATTTTACTATATTTAATTTCCTTTTTAAATTTCCATAAAAATGTAAATCTTTTAAATTGAATAGTTCTATGAAATCTGGCCAATTACTGCTACCATCTACCTCAAAAGTATAAGTCAGAATCCAATTGCATGCTTCATATTATGTAAAAGGATTAAATTAAATTTTCATTTCTCCGCTTCCAATAAAATACTATTGTTTAATATGATTGAACAATAAATTTAAGATTAATGTTTGATATATCTATACAAAGAATAGTATATCGGGGAAGTATCTAAAGACCCAGCTGCAACATCAAGAATTGAGGCAGTTAAATTATAAATTTAGCATGTGTAAAGAAAGACTACATTAAAATATTTTTCATCTGAGAGTACTCCCAATTATAGGTGACCTAATTTTTTAAGAATATTTCCATTAAATTTTAAAATTTGTAAAATGTAAGATTCATAAGAAGATTTTATTTTAGTAAAGCGACTTGTTTTAAATATTAATAAAATGAAAGTAAAATCTTCTCATGCATTTGATCAATTTTATTTTGAAGAAAAAATTCACTTTAAATTTTTTCAAAAAATCATATCAGATGAACAATAGGTATATCATTATTCATGTTCTTTTTATGGAGAAAAAATTAAGTTCGGAAAAATCTTTTAATAAATGGAATAATCTAAGTTTTTTTAGTGCATTTTTATTAATTTTGATATTGCTAAAATAGATAAAAATAGGAAATTAGAGAAATAAAGATAGTTAATAAAAATGTAATTAATCTTAACTGCCATTAAATGCGAGAGGCATTAATCTTATTTTGATTTAAATTTAAAATTTAATTAATTAATAAAATCAATATATTATATATATTAGTGGTATAGTGGTCCGTTGGTCCAGTGGTCAGGCAGGGTCTTTAGGAGACCACTCATAAGTTATTATATATAAATATATTAAAATTTAATACGAATGTGTAGACTGCTAATGGAGTCAACGTGCATGAGACCACCAAGCCGGATGTTTAAATCAATGAGATGCCACTGTAGACTAATAACAACGCGGAGGAATCTGAAAGTAATAGTAGGTATTATGTCACACAATCGCCACTAATTCATCTTACAGGTGTAGAATGAGGGCAGCTCCGACCTATGGAAACAGTGCCAGCGCGAAATGAAAAGTAGAATTGCGGGGTTCAGTCATATCGAAGTATACAGTGATCGCTCTAATTAGATGTACTACCTCTGCATTCGCTTCAAGACAGATTCAACCGGGGCACACAAGTCATATTTCACTGAAAAGAGGCGCAAGGGTGCGGGTATTATTGCAGAGCTGGAACTAACCGTCAAGCTTCTTGCACATCAGACATTTGATCAATTCGCACAGGCAGTGGATGGAGTAAAGTTGATATACGGACCCTCTCTGCATTACGATCAGTTTATTACCAAACAGGATGCTAATAAGCAAAAAGATTTGTAGAAACAGGAGTGCGAGGCCAGAGGTGTTTTGGATGTGACAAAAGACTATATGATTGAGAGACTTTCAGGGTCAGCAGAGTCAAAAGAGGACTACATTAAGTTGAAGTCTCATGATATTTCTCAGCTTGTGGCCATTGCAAAGTAATACAGTCAAATCAACTACGCCGATCAAGTAATACAGAAATCAGGAGTCGCCGTTAAGGAGAAAGTTCCAATAATAACATCACTCCAGAAATTTATCTAAGATCTAAGAAAGAATGGCGATGATTCTAGTACCCCAAAAGATGCCGATCTTAAAGCAATGGGTTATCTCCACATTCTTGATGCCCTTTACGAGCTCCTAATCAAGCGCAAGAACAGTGAGATTCACAGCTTGTGGATATATGGGCCCACCAATACCGGGAAGACAAAAATCACTCACATTTTAGAGGAGATATTCGTGTGTGAATAGTATGTGCAGTCCAACTCTCATTTTCACGTCCCCATGAAGCAAGTCAAGGCGGGTGAGCCACAGATTCTTATCGCAAATGAGATTAATCTAACCAAGGCATTTGGATCATCTGGGATAGCAGGCATGAAACGGCTGATGGAGGGTGAAGGGATGGCTATTGAGCAGAAGTACGGCGGCGTGGAATACAAGTATATTGGCTGCTTCACAGTGATCACCTCAAACACACTGCCATTCAATAGTATGAACATCGAAGATGCCAATGCCTTTAAAGCTAGGTGTCTACTCTGCTAATCTGAAATTCCGACATAGAGTGGGGAGGAGGCATTCCCCTTGACTGCTCCGATGGTAGCACGCTTCCTCAATGCAAGATTTCTCGCCGGTGAGAAGGAGAAGAAAGAGACTAACTGACAGCATCATTCGATGATATGAGACAGCGCCGGAGAAAGGTCTCATGCACGTTGACTCCATTAGCAGTCTACACATTCGTATTAAATTTTAATATATTTATATATAATAACTTATGAGTGGTCTCCTAAAGACCCTGCCTGACCACTGGACCAACGGACCACTATACCACTAATATATATAATATATTGATTTTATTAATTAATTAAATTTTAAATTTAAATCAAAATAAGATTAATGCCTCTCGTATTTAATGGCAGTTAAGATTAATTACATTTTTATTAACTATCTTTATTTCTCTAATTTCCTATTTTTATCTATTTTAGCAATAATAACATACAAAAATCTTTTTTTAAAAAAATAAATTAATTGAATTTATAATATATAATAATAAAATTTATTTAATAGTAGTTAGTTAGTTAGGAACTTGAGGTAAATTAATTTATTTAATAGTATTTTATTTAAATTAAAGATCAAGACTTTGTTTATTATAAAAGAAAGTCTTTTAATATTGATAAAATTAAAAAGAATCGTGTATTTTAGAAATCATAGATTTATATCATTAAATGATATATTGTCACTATAATTGAATTTAAATAAAACCCCGTTAGTCAATTAAGAATGAAGATTGGGGATTAAGAATAAAGAAATTAAAATATAATTATTATTTGCGTAAATTATTAAAGTTTTGGCTAATTATTAAAACCATTGGCTCGAATAATTGTCTCTATAAAATAAACCAATCAGGGTGCGTAAATTTGTTTTTAGCCTAATTATAATTAATTTTAGCCAATAATAATATATTTTTAATTTCTTTATTCATAATCCCCAATCTTCATTCTTAATTGACTAACGGGGTTTTATAATACAGACTAATAAACAATACTATTTGATTTCATTTTTACAGGTCCAATTTTTTCCTTTATATTATAAATAATAAATTCCCCGAATCAATTTTTACTTTGAGAAGTCAAAAAGTTAGGTTACTTTCAATTGCTCACTTGACTATAATTAGATTTCTTATATTAATTTGATTTATTTTAGAAAATATAATATTAAACTCAATTAAAATTCAAAATCAAATGTAGAATAAAGACTCTAATTTTTTATGAGCATATAAGTAAATACTTAAAAACTTTATTTAAACTTTCTACTTTCAAATGTTTGAAATGATAAAAATTTCATGGCTATATGTATGCACATATCGCATTTAAATCTTAAAGTTTCAATTAATTATTTTATTAGAATAATAATTTAACCAGTTAATTAGTAAATTCTACAAATTTACTATTATTATTATTATTATTATTATTATTATTATTATTATTATTATATTTTCATGATCGATAATAATTAAAAACCCTTTCAATTAACCTTTTACTTTTATTTGAACAACAGTGTTATTATAAGTTGCTATATCATTCGTATAAATAGAAATTTTTCTCTCAGATTAGGTTAGATTAATAATATCAAAGTATGTATCGTTAAAAACTCCATTAAATGCCAGCGAATAAAAAATACTTCCGCATGCACCATCGGTAAGTTCGTCAAACGGAGCGAAAATTAAATCCATTTAGGGGGAGTCTATGTTGTAGATAACATTGCTTGAAATATTAAAACCTGGTGATATAACTGTGTTTAAACCGCACGGCACTTATACATTTATAGTGGTTTCAGACTCGAAAATATGTGAGGCATCTAAATACCCAATGACCTTTATATTATAAGATCCTCGATCGTTCACATCATTTGTTTGAATAGCGAACCACTTATTTGTTGAATCGAATACCATAAAATAGGGGAGTGGATCTGAGTTAGTCAAAGTAGCGAAATATATAAAATTAGTGCAATAACTAGGGACTGCTGTCCAAGCAAGGTAAGTGTAAAAATATTATGGTTAACCAACGGTATAGTTATATGGATTCATGACAGTAGGACTTATATTTATTAAAACATTTTTTAATTTAATTTAATTGGTTGTTGTGCTGCATAAGTTGGTAATTTAAATATGAAATTTCTCAAAAACTTAGAAGGGAAAGTTCAATCTTTATTTTTTTGTTAAAGAAATAAATTTTTCTCGAAAAGTATTAATTTAATTTATGAAATCAAAAGTTATAGAATTTTTTAAAAAAATATTCTTTAAGAGCTTATTTTAAAAAATTTATTTTGAAATAATATTTTTTAATAAATAATATTGATCAATTCAATAATAATAATAATAATAATAATAATAATTAGATCACATTGA
This sequence comes from Oxytricha trifallax, assembly GCA_000711775.1. Classification (NCBI taxonomy): domain Eukaryota; phylum Ciliophora; class Spirotrichea; order Sporadotrichida; family Oxytrichidae; genus Oxytricha; species Oxytricha trifallax. The sequence continues at coordinate 8,410 of ARYC01004855.1, forward strand.
GGTCTCTGGACCCCCGATCTATCATATTTTTCAATATATGTAAGGGTCAAGCCCTTTTAATTTAGTTATTTAAGTGTGATATTTAGTTAACTTTGGACATTAACCTAATTCACAATTTTTCTTCTCTGTACTTCTCTGTCAATCTCTTGTACCATCTGTCTTTCTTTCTCTGCTCTTTTCTTTGTCTTTTCTTTACGCTGACTTAGGGAGGTACGGGATGTTTAGATTGCGATCAATTCCATATATAAATCCCTTTACTTCAGTCACTATCAATAAACCTACTTTAGCATAAACTCTTAAATAGTAAGTGCCTACTGGGGTAATAGGGGACACAGATACTTTGACTTATTTGCTTAAAGTGTCAATTTGGAAAATGAGACTTGGAATGCCTTATGTTTCTGTTAACAGAGAATACGTTATTGGACAAGTTACAGGATCACTACTCACCCAAAGAGCATCATCATGAATGTAATTAGTAGTTCCATTAGAAATGTCATAACTAATACATATATTTATATTAAGGATTGATACTTAATTAAGCAAATAATTTGTAAACTACCGTTTTAAATGATTGAGGGTGTTATAATAGCACATCTGCAATCACATGTAATGTCTAATTTAATAATTTATAGAATTTTCTATTAATTACAGCTATATATAACCAGTAAGACCTGATTGGTTGATTTCCATAATCACTGTTTAGACTCCCAGATTATATTTATCTATGGAAGTCAATGTTAAGGTTGGGTTTGTCGTATCGAAGTAAAAAAGAGTATTTCCTGAGCAATCTGTGGCATTTGAAAATGCACAGCTAAAGCTATCCGGTACTAGTGATACTCATGAAATTTTATATTTTATTTGTTAATACTGGTGGACACGAAGGAAAATGTATCCTGAATTTGGTTGAGTAATCAATAAGATAAGATGTAGTAAATATTTGGTAATTCACGATAGTACTGTTGTTTAAAATCTCTATATAGTTTAGGTTACAATCCAATTGAAAGTTTATAGTGTAAGTATAGTTTAAGAACTTTGTTGGCCTTCCAACTATACGACCTTATACATTCAAAATTTCTGTATAAGCTGCTTGATTCACATTGTCAAAAACATCTATTTTATGGTCAATAGGTTAATAAGTCATAGTTGCTGGAAGCATTGTCAACCCAGAATCTGTTACTATGTACTCGATATAATAAAATTATCTATTTATACAATTTAATATCGCAGGTAGAAGTTATGCTGTCGAGATAATATACTGCAGGTAATGAGAATAACTGTTATAAACTTAAAGTTCCTGATCTTATAAAAACATCTGTAAGACTAGTTTGTAGTGATACAGTTAAACAAGGATCTACAATTGTGAGGGAAAAAGTGGAAAAGCCCTATACTCCCCCAAAAAAAGCCATTCCTACTACTTAACAAACCCGAGCTCCTACCAATGCAGGGTTGGTTGTGTTTATAACTACTTCTTTATTCACTGTGTCTAATGTTATATCTGACGCTAGAATAGTTCCATCAACCAACATTATATAAGAATCAAGTTTTTAATTATTAAGCAATAATATTATATAGCTTATCCCTCCACAAACAGCCTTATTGATTGTCATTGTTCCATAGGGAATTCTTAATTCTGGATCTCCAAAAATATAAGTTTAGGCAGGAATCGTAAATGGAGGAGTTATTACAGCTGTATTGCATAAATTTGCTATGATAACTTAAAAATCATCAAACACTTGCGAAACATTTAGATTACTTGACTTCCCAATTATTCTCAAGTTGTGAGTGCCCTAATGAGACATACTTGATGTTTGCACAATTACTTCATTTGTACCGCTTAATGTTATGATACTTGTAGCGGCTGGTGTATTACTCGTTGCATTTACTATTGAATAACTAAATCTTTAATTTAAGTTGATGTTAAGTAAATATTGCATTTTATTTGAATTATTATTTTCTACATATTAAAACTAACAGTACCGCAACTAGAATTTGAAATGGGCCAATTCGGAGTGAATAAATGTAGACCAGCTAAGCTATCAACATAGTAAAAGTATGTTTACATATCTGTAGGTGTAATAATTGCACCCCCACACACAGGTACAATTTTAATTAGGAAATTAAAAGAATCAGAAGATGTAAGAGAATCCACAAGTACACCATTCAACGTGAAATGGTATTTCAAAATATCCTAAATTATTGTAATATGATAAATATTTACTTGATAATTATTATTGTATGTTCCTATTTATGAGAAAGAAGCTGTAGAATATAATTATTTAATTAATTACTTAAACTTTAAGAAATTGCAACATTCAATTAAAACTCCATATTTAATTAGTTGTAAATTTGTTTTTATTTTTTCTCATATTTTTTTAATTTTTATAAAATAAACCAAGAGGAAATCTTTGTTAAAATTTCTTTTTTACAAAAATTTTTTATTAGAACTTACTTATATATCACTTGCATCAAACTAATTATAAGCGAGTATAATTAAAATGTGGAGACTGTTAAAACTAAATAAAAAAAGAGATAAAATAAAATCATGTTCATCTCAATATACATGTGTTAAGATAAAACAGTCACTAATTTGAAATATGTTTGAGTAGATCCTTATTTAACTTTAATTAATTAATCAACTATCTAAAAATGGAAGTTTTTTTTCTTCAACTTTTCTGATTTATTTCTATTTTAGTGCAATGATCAAGTTGATGCTGTAGCTGATCTCTAAGTTTTTCATAAATTTTTCATAGATATAAAGGGTATCTTCAGAATATCTTCCATAAAAAATAAAAAGTGTGGAGACTGTGGAGTTTAGAATGACCAATAACAGTGGAATTAGCATCAATATCACCAATATTCTCAAAATCAAGCATTATTTGGACTCTGGGATTTTTTCTAAAACTTCTTGTTTTTCTTAAATTCATAGATTTGAGACCTAATATTGAGATGATGATGAAGATAATGTTGTTGAAAACAATGAAAAAATCAGTGATGTAAAATTTTGAAATTCTCTAGAATTTCAATCAGAGTCCAAATAATGCTTGATTTTGAGAATATTGGTGATATTGATGCTAATTCCACTGTTATTGGTCATTCTAAACTCCACAGTCTCCACACTTTTTATTTTTTATGGAAGATATTCTGAAGATACCCTTTATATCTATGAAAAATTTATGAAAAACTTAGAGATCAGCTACAGCATCAACTTGATCATTGCACTAAAATAGAAATAAATCAGAAAAGTTGAAGAAAAAAAACTTCCATTTTTAGATAGTTGATTAATTAATTAAAGTTAAATAAGGATCTACTCAAACATATTTCAAATTAGTGACTGTTTTATCTTAACACATGTATATTGAGATGAACATGATTTTATTTTATCTCTTTTTTTATTTAGTTTTAACAGTCTCCACATTTTAATTATACTCGCTTAATTATAATATCATAAAAGTTAAGTAAATATAATAATTCAAAATTTTTTTAATTATTTTGCCAAAAAGTCATTAATGATAAAACATTTGAAATATATAATTTTTTTTAAAACGATTGATAAGTAAATCTTTCTTGAAATATAAAAAATATTTAAAATATAATATTAAAATTAAGCTTCCCTTTTAAATTCTTATTATAAGATATTACGAAACATAAAATTTTTTCATTAAATTGGTTCTAAAATAAATCATGATAGTTCTAAATTAAGTTTAAAACTTGCACAAATTAATAATTCTTTAACTTAATAAATCTTATTTACAAATAATTACATCAATCAAAACATATTACTATCTATTTTGGGGTTTTGAAATGAAGTAGCATTAAAGTTTATAATTCCGGCTAAAGATGTTCCGTTATTTTGCTATAGAGTGTATATAAATTTTTAATCCCAAGAAAATCTGTCTAAAAATAAGATAAAGAATTGAAAATAACATTTAAACATTAATATATATATATATATATTATATCAAGCACTACTAATCAGAATATAATGTCCTAATCAGTTTCTTTAATAATTAATTAATGGTTTTGAAAAACTTAAATAAATGGGAATAAATTTTCATTTTTATCAAAAAGTATTCTATTAAACAATTTCGATGATTTTAAAAATCTACAAATTATATTTAATTAAAAAAGTTATAAGATTTATATATAAACTAAATTACTATATTTATTATATTTTTACTCTCTAATGATGATTTATTTTTGAACATATTATATTCTAATGATTGAAATGGGAATTTATAAATTCAAATTTAAATGAATTTGGGTAAAAATAATCCTTAAAAATATCCTGACAATTTAGAACATCTAAAATTGTCCCAATAAAATTGACTATACTATAAATCTAAAGAAATACAGCCTTTTAATAGGTCTTTATTTATTAATTTAATATGAATTTAAAAATTATTTGCTACAAGCAACCATGAAAGTAGATGCTTCAATTTGCTTTGATACAGTTAGATACCCCAAATTGATGGGTGGTGAACTTGGAGATACATACTCATATTAAAAATAATTATTTATTACTTTAGTTGTTCTACTTTTGAACATTAATAATAAAATATGTATTTATTAATGAGTTTTTAGAACCTGATGGCAACTTATTATTATATTAATTAAAAAATAAACTTGATCGTGGGAGGCTCAACCAGTGATGATTATGTGAATAGTGCTGTAAGCTCTGTCGCCTTTAAACCTATCATTCTATAATAAAAATCAATATTAATTTTCTGTTAAAATAAATTATATCCATGAATCCAGATGGCTCTTGGCTTTGGGCGAAAATAGTTGACTATTAAGACTACGAAAGTGTAAATAAGTTAAATATTTATTAAAAAGTTAAAAAACAACTAAAATTACATATAGTAAACATTTATAGTGTTACTGCTGTATATTGCAGAAATTCTGCTTTTAATGACTATGTAGTAGCAGCCTTCAGTTCTCCTATGTTAGATCTTTGCATCATGTAGATTCACAGAACTACAGGAGTTGCAACATGGGTAACAATTTAAAAGAATCAGCATTATTTAAAAATAATTAAGGTTTTTATATTTGAGTTAGTTTTTAATGATCATAGATTATTTACGCAAAGTTTTTTCTATTGAGGTATTTAGATGGGATGTTGTAGTTAATTGCTAAAGTGAGTTTCAATTGCAAACTAAGGTAACAATTACGAACTGTGGTAAAGGCGAAATGTAATAATTTTTTTTTCAATTTTATATAAGAGGGGGGGGAAATTTGGAGAGAGCAAAATCTCCCTTAAATTCTCTTTAATATATTTTACTTTTTTAATTAAGGTATTAGTTCAATCTTTTTATAAATTGTATAAATATTTTTCTGAGGCTGTCAATCACAATTTTTATCACTAATAGATAAGAACTACAAGATAATCTGAAAACAAAGTTTATCAAATTTGAGGAACATAATCAAAGATAAAATGCTAATAGAATAGAAAACCTTTTTTTAAAAGTTAATTTCAAAAGTACGAGTCAGAAATTACAAGTTATTATAATTACACAGTTAAACTGAAGATTCACAATATTACCAATAAATTTGGATAGTTGGTTTCATAGAAGTAGAAAGTCATAGATGTAAAACTTTAAATGTCTTCAATGGAGATCATAAACATTATAAGATATTTTTTTATGAATATTTCAAGAGAATTATTTTTGTCCATAGAGTCTGGAGAACTAGTTATATTGGCATTGATTAGGAAAATTTGAAATGAGACTTGAAGATATATGATTTTTTTCATAATTGTATGTAAAGTATAAGTAACATAGTAATTTAATTGAAGACTCTAGCAGTTCAAAAATATCACATCAAACATGTAGATCATACACTTCCATGATTTCCACAATAAATAGAACCTTATTTATCTAAAGCATAATGGAGAAGATATTAAGCATAAATTTTAATTCATAAAATTGTTTATAGTATATCTAACAGATTTTTAAGAGCAACAATATATGAATATTTTTCAATAAAATTTTAAATAGAATACTCCAATTTACTAACAAAAGATGTCAAAATGGTTTTTCAGGTAAGGGTAATGCCCTTTCCTGAAGCAGCCGCCTCCTGTTCCCATGTAATTATTTTATCGTTTTGCGATACAAGGGATCATGAATCTTGTGATCGAGTAGGATTTGCATCTCTATGACCATCTTTTCAAATTTATCGCCAGCTCACTCATATAAAATTGGAAAAAATTACTACACTTCACAATTGAAACTCACAGTTCGCAATTGTTACCTCGATTCGCATTTGTTTATAAAGTTCGCAATTGTTAATACAGTCTGCAATTAACTACTACATCCTTAAATATATTATAAAAATTATTTTTTATACTTTATATGTCATTAAATCATCAAAGAAATTATGAAATATTAATTAAGATTAAATAATACTTTCGTATTATTTCCTTCAATAAATACAATTAAATTTATTGATTGAATTTAAAAATGTAGTGAATTTTTAATTAATTTGATGTTAAATGTGAATTCTAAAATGAATTTAGGAAAAAATGCTCTAAAAGCATAAAAATTCTTATCCATTATGGATAAAATATCATTGAATGAAAAAATTTAAGCATTTACATTAAAATTAATATTAATTATCTATTAGAGCATCAATAATTAAATAATTTGATTTTAGCAATAATCTTTAATTTAATAACTATAAAAATTTAATATAATTCTAATTCAAAAACATTCTTTCAGTTATTTTTAATAGCTTAGTTTTTTAAGAGATTTAAAATTTTAAGCTTTTATTTATGTTTAAAAATTTATGATTAAAGTGTTTATAAATAGTTTATTAAAATAAATGACTAACAGTATAATACTAATAGTTTGATTATTATATCTTATAGAAAATTCTATATTCTCTAAATTTTAAAATATAATTCAAGTGAAAAACTGTAAATAATATATTTCAATAAAAGTGATTAAGGATTTTGAAGAAAAATGAAGTTAGAAATTCTGTTTCCTTTTTATTATTTTATATTTTTGTTGGACTTAAACCATTATATTAAGGTAAGAGTCATTCAACTATAAGGAATTATTTAAAACCTTTATATTTCTAATTAAATATTCCAAAATAGAAATACGAATATAAATTATATTGACTATAATTCTTCTAAAATACTTACAAAAAAGAAATTCCAGTTTTACTAAATTACTTTTTATCCTTATTTAATTTATCCAAAATATGATGTCAAAAATCTTAAAAGATATTTATATGAAGAAAAAAAATTATTAACAAGAATGAATGATCCCACACAGATAGGTACTGTTAGCCCATAAGGTCTTCTTCAGGATGTAAATAATATCTACGTGGCTTTTACCACTTTCTTAAAAATGTTATTCGTACAAAGAATGTATTTAATCGTAGTTATTTGAAACAATTTTTGACTTTCATTTTTCCAAAAATAATTTTATCAATTAAAATTTTTAATTTTTATTGTCTTAAATTAGTATTAAAACATAATGGTTATGCTGTATACTAATTTTTAACCAAAAAGAAAATGATTTTAATAATCGAATTTAACTTTTAGATTTATTGAAAGTTTATTATATAGAAGGAATATTGTTAATTTGGGAAATTAAATTATATTGAGTAAATCAACAACTTCAATCTCTCGAAGTTAACTTTTTGTACTCCTAGATAATATGGTTTTTTTTAATTGAGAATATAAAATCAGCTAGAGTTTTCTATAAGCAAATATCTTATCTCATCTATTAAGCATGACATATCAACGTTGATTATAAGTTATTTATTTAGTTGGTTTATTTTCAAAATTAAAGTCAATTTATCTTGTTTGAGGGATGTGATAGGAGGATACAGCAAATAGTAGAGTTAAATTTATTATAAACCTCTTTCGAACGAGTGCCATATTGACTAGGTTTGTTCAAAGTTAACTTTCAATAATTAAAGACTTATAGTTATCCATTTTTAATTAATCTTCAAATTCAAATGTATCCAAAATAATGAAAAACTTATCTTAACTTCTAATATTTTTATGTTAATAATATTATAAATGAGATGTATTGAAGCATATAAATTTGCCCTTAAAATTATTGAAATAGATCCTTATGATTAGAAAAGTGTTTTAAAAATTGCTGATATATTGTTTATAGTATATATAGCTATTCTTCAAAACAATAGCTTTTATTAAATGTGAATGGAAGGGATACTATAATTCATTTTTATAATTAATTCTTAAAAGAAAATGTTTTTAATTTGTAAATATATAATTTCCATTTTGATTTTCTTAAATTTATTAACTTAAAGTGAGTTCATATGTTAAGCTCATTTGCGAGTAATCTTTATATTTATATGCAATGTTGATTGATTATAAATAGAATAATTTTATGCTAAATATTTTAGATACAAAATATTTGAAAATGGTAGAAAGTGGTTAAGATTAAATAAGGATGATGCTCTAATTTTATTGAAAATAAAAATAAATTTATAATTAATTAGAACTTCTCTCAACAGATGGGCATATCTTTCATTTCCCCTAGAAACTGCTCCTGCGACTATAGTAACTTATATGAAGGCAACTCATGGTCCAAGTTTAAATATAATATATATTATATCATAATAAGTTAAGCAGAAGCCATAGGTTCCATTTCTCCTTATTTAAATTGTAAAAATTGACATAACAACTTAAAAATCTCAAGTTAACAAATAAATTATTTTAAATAAATCATTACTAAATTTTTAAGAAATTAAAAATATGTCAAAATTATTGGTTCTTTAAATAATGAATGCATAAAAAGCATCTATAATGATTAATATTAAAAAGAATTATTTTGAAAAATCTTGAATTAATTATTAAAATAAAATGATTATTTGTACGTAGGCGGTCTTACACAAACTTCTCTAGGAATAAAATATGCATCGATTAGTATCATTCATACATCTGGATCCATTGTAAACCCACAACATAATTAATAATGAGAATAATATATATTGCAAAATATATAAAATAATTAGCAAAAAACGATTAGATGCAGCTTTATTTAGTGTATTCTAATATTGAATTTATTTTAATAAATAAGAAAATTCATAGATTTTAATTTTAATTGCATAACATAATTAAAATAATAAATTTATTTAATTTTAATTTTTACCAATTATAATCTATAAATATAAAATAAGGTTTTAAACACTTATGGAATAAATCAAGGTTTTAAAATTATAATTTTAATTTTTGAATTGAAACTAAAGTTTTATTATATTATTTATTTTTAGGATCTGCAGCCGATCCATTTGTAATTTAAAAGCTTGATATAATGTATGATTCTGGTATACCGGGTTATTGCTAAACTGTCTGTGCAGCTAATAATCTTTATTTATAAATTTAAATTTGATATTACAATTAATATTTAAAGTTTAGTGTTCAAGCTTACTTATATTTTATATAATAAATTTATTGCTATAATTGCAAAACTGAGTGTTAATACATACTAAACTCTAAACTTAGATTACAATTTTTTATAAATTTAATTATTAAAATCCTTTGTTATATATAGTAAATAACTATAATAATTTCAAATTACTTGTTCGAAGTGAATGTTTTTAATAGATGTTTGGCTGTGGTAACTTAACTTAAAAAATAATGTGCATTATAATAAAATTATTAAACAAAGTCAAATGATTGTAAATAGCACTATTACTTATTAGGATACGGATAAGGAAATGTCATTAGAATTGGATTTGTTGATGATAATACTATGAAACAAACCTATAACTTAAAATTGTAATTTTAAGAAGTTTAAAGGAAAATAATTTTACGCTGTCTAAAGCTACATATAGTCAGCAAATAATCAGATTAGAGACGGCTTCTATAGATCTGATAAGGCTTATTTCGTGGGGAATTTTTTCTCTATTGTAGACTTAGCTGATACTTACATTTATTCTTATAAAGTAGGAGTTGTAATGACTACTGAGCCTCCTGAGTCTGACATTTAGTTTTACAAATCCAAAAAATATATAATTTAAATTTAAGCCAATATAGGCCCTTCATCTTTTCCAGCAAATATCGTAACATGGGGTTCTTTTGTTCTAGACACTACTGCTGTGACAGGTTTATCTTAGAATCAAATGACTTTCACTTATTATACTATTGAGACGGATAAAATTGACTAGATCCCTCCTGACACACCGTACTTGATATAAATTCCAGCCTTAAGTGATTAAGTTTATGTATTGGGTAGTCTATTCTCTGCATTCACTTTCCCTGTTTTTACTATCTCAGGCCCTTGTAGTGATGCTGCCTTTACATATATTTATTTAAGAATTAATATTATGTTAACCTACATTTATATATACCTATGGCTTATTAAGTTTTCAAAAATATACATAAACCCCCATTAGTCATATTGGCTGAAATTAATAATAATAATAATAATAATAATAATAATAATAATAATAATAATAATAATAATAATAATAATAATAATAATAATAATAATAATAATAATAATAATAATAATTTGATCACATTGAGGTCTCTGGGGACCCCCGATAAATAAGCTTTAAAGCATATAAGGGTCAAGCCCTTTTAATAATAATTAAATCATCTGATCTGTTCAATCTCTCTGGTTGTCTCATCATTGATTATAATTCAATTAATTCTTTAAAAATTAACTCAAAATAATGAATTCTTGTGAGCCCACAACTGTCTTAAGTATACTCTTTCTCTGTAGAAATTGAGTATATGTTTTTCAATCTCCTTCTCTTCTTCTTCGCGATCAATGGAGCTTACTCCATCATAAACTCCGAACTCAACATATTTTTGGAGTTCTTACATAGTTTCACTCTCAGAGTTCTGTAGCTGTTTTCCATACAATCTGTAAGATTGCAAATTGGGCACCACATCCCATTGATTTTCAAATCAAATAAACCCACTTCCTGAAACATCTTTAATTAAGTTTTATTATTATATAGTATATAAAAGTCCCAAATCTTTTATATGATATTTAATAAATATAGTTAATTGTAGTGGGTAATATCCAGATTTAACTCATAAATCTATGGGGTTTAGGGATTTAGGGGTTTCTGGGTTTTCAAAAGTAAGGTTCTCCGGCTTTGGGCCGGAGTTTTTATTGTTGGTATATGGTTATGACTTTTGTTAGTAGTGATGCTTACTCCCTTTAGTAGACATTGTTAGTAAATAAAGTGTATAAATGTTTTATTATTAAATAGCCTGATAAGTTTTGGGGTGATTCCCCTCGTATCTTTGGTCAAAATCTTATTAATGTCTTGGGTGATTCTCTTATTAATTTAGTTTTCCTATTTAGTAGTAGAAAGATAAAATTTCTTATTGTGTAACGTATTAAGAGAAAGAGAAATTTGGGAGTGATTCCTTCCAAATCATATCTTAGAGTTTTCTCTTATCAGATAGAGAAAAATGGTCGTTTCAAGTTGTAGTCGAGCTTATATTGTTTGGTTTGAGGAAACATAGATAAAGGGATTGTTAGTTATTTGAGGTTTTTGGACAGTGTTTTAAATCTTCTTTCCTTAGACTTCTTTATAGTCTTAATTGAGAGATGTTTAAAACTAAATGACTGAATTTCTTCGGTCAGGCTCATACCTAGTTGAAGTTAAAAATGTCATCATGAACAGAGAGTGGACTTTTTAGGTGGGGTTGGGTTGGAGCTAGGTAAGTGAACTAATTGGACGTAAGCTCACTATTTTTGTTGATTAGGTTAAATGGACTCTTGGTAATCAATTCGAAAATTAAGAAAACCTAATTTTGAGTACTCGCTCCGGTTGTGCTAGGGTTGTGTATAGTACCTAGCAGAGTTGAGAACGGTTGCTAAAAGAATGTACTGACTTAAGGGTGTAAAATCTGACATACTCTATGATTTATGGCCACTCGTGAGTATGTATGTACTTCTTTGTTAAAACACACCTCTGGATGTTGAAGTCCAGCTGGGGGAAGTTCGCTTTTCGGACTATTGAGACAAAATTTTTGCCTCATATTTAGAACGGTTTGACTGTCCCTCCTCGTTCCAACTCTTTTACTTAACTTTCTAAGTTAATAATTTGAAATTAATTATAATTAGGCTTAAATTAAATTTACACATCCTGATTGGTTTATTTTATAGAGACAATTATGCGAGCCAATGGTTTTAATAATTAGCGAAAACTTTATTAATTTACGCCAATAATAATCATATTTTAATTTAATTGTTCTAATGTCCTAATCTTCATTCTTAATTAAGTAATGGGGTTTTATAAGCTATTTGTGAGTCATAATTCCTTTCTATTCACTTTTAACGCTAATTTAAGACAAATTGGCATAAATTACCTATCAGGTGCAAATACTGTATATATAGATACATATGTTTTGAATATATAAGCCACGCTTAATAATGGACAAAAAGCCAATAAAACTTTCAACTTTGTAATCAAACAAAATTATTTAAAATAATTTGCCATATAATATATTTATCTCAAAAAATTGCGGCGGTGGTACAGTCATTGCATCTGATTAAGACACTATCTTTCATGAAATTGAGTAAAAATTACAATAATAAATTACCCCAAGATTATTTTGAAATTTTTGTTCAGTTGATTTATTCTAATTTTGTTTAAAATTTTAGGGTTAAGAAATTCACTAAATATATGTAAATTTAGAAGAAGTTTATTATATTGTAATTATAATGAACAAAAAAGTCATTAGTAACAAGAAATAGATAAAAGTGAAACTATTTATAATTATACTGTGAATATTATCGATTGAATTGTTGTTCATTTAAAGTTATAATCAATATAACATTATTTTCTTTTTCAAGAAATAAATATAATTCCAATACAAACAAATACCATATTATCATAAAATAGTTTGATTTTTTAAGAAATTATTTAAAAAATCTAGAAAAATTTAGTAAATTAATTAAGTAAATATCGAGTATTATAGATTGCTAAAATTTTAATTTATAAGAAAAAAATTTATTAAAGATTTTTGTAATATCTCTTAACTAAAATTACTTTAATTATTCTATATTATAATATAGAAATATAAGTGCTTTAAATATCTTAACTACACAGCCTTTAGGATAAACTATCATATACACTCTATGCTAAAATAATAAAAAGTATAATTTATATTTTAAAAGATTATATTTTGAGTAGGATAATTATAAACTGAAATTAAATGAATAAAATAATTCTTGTCAGTATACTATTGTGATTATGTAATTAAATTTATAATAATTCCAAATTATGCAAATAATTAAAACTTTTAATTCAATTATTATAAAATTAATTTCCTTTTTAATTGAAATTTTACAAAAACTTAAAATTCTTTTTTATTAATATATTCTCTTCACTATAAATATTATACAATATTTATGATAAATCTAAAAACTAATCGGTATTTTATTTAATCAGTTTCTTGTAGTAATATTATTATATTGTTTATCAAGTATATAAAATATCTTAAGCCTTAAAAATGACATAAGAAGTTTTTGAATAATTTCGAAAAATAAGGGCAATTTAAAATTGTCTTGTTGCAATTATGATTTATAATAGGAAATTGATAAATTTAATTAAAAACTTAATATATTAAAAAGTATTCTTATTGATCATACGCAGACAGAAAAACAGCACTCACTTAAAATGTAAGCTACAAAAAGAATATCTTTAATTTTAATGTTTTAGTGGTCCCACTTAGTAAGACCACAGGTGCCACAAGACAGGTCCTTCGCAGGGACACAAGGAGGGGAACAAGAAAACTGTAGAAAAGCATGAAGATAAAGACGATTATGATGAAGATAAGATAATTTTTTTAGAAATTTCCATTTTTCATTTTTATAATAAGTATTCTGATTTATTTTAATTAAATTATTAATTCACTAAATTTTCTAAATTATATATTATGAATGCTCCTAATGATTTATATAAAATAAATAAAAAAATATTTAATAAATTATAAATATATTAACTGATGTATTAAATACAAAGGGTAGATGCTATAACATGCTTTGGCACAACATGATACCCTAAACTCATGGGAGGCAATCTAGGAGACACAACCTTTTATATATTTAAAGTATTAAATTATATAATTTTGACCTTCCTCTGCTCTACACTTGGACCATAAATATAATTTCGTTAATAATTTATAATCTATAAAACCAGATGGAAACATAAAATATTGCTTCAAAATAAATAGTTTCAAAAAAAATAAATTCTTTCAATTGATAAAATTTTTGAGAATTGTAGACACACAATAGTATTTTTGATAATATTTATTTCCAATAAAATTATTTGATGGTCGAATAACGTCTTTCTATAAATTTATCTAATCTCTAAATGGCTAAACTCTTAATATTATTTTTAGTTATACTTCTAAACAAGTATAAATAATTACTTTCAAAAATCTTGGAATTGATTCAATTTAATATATCACTATATTTCTAGATTTTTAGTAACATTTACATTTACATTTCAAAAAGTAATTGAGTATAAAATTAGTTCTTTTATCTCAATTTATAATTTATAATGTATTTAATAATATTAAAATATAAACTTATTAGTAGGTGGTTAAACTAGTGACTCTGGAGTGAAAATCGATCCATTTATTGCTGGAACAAAGCCAATCATTCTATAATTATTATTATGTTTTTTTTTATAAATATATATTAATAAATTATTATATCGATGAAACCTGATGGCACATGGCTGTGGTAAAAAATCCTCTTGTACTAAGATTACTCAAGTGTTTTAATTATTAAGATATAGTGAACAAATTATAAATAAATTAATCAATTTATATTATTCTATTTTTTTTTATTGTGATGTGAAATTTTAAACTAAATTAAAAATTAAGAAATATTTTTTAATTATATCAATAGAAAAATATTTCAAGCAATTATTAAAATAAAAGCAATATATAAAGAGTTTCAAATTAAGTCCAATAAGTTAAAGTATATTTATAAAATATCTATAAATTAAAATTAAATTTCATAGACAGCTATTATTAAAAAAGGTTATATGCATTATACTTTAGATTAATTAAATAAATTTGTAAATTATTAAAAATAAAAACATATAACTTTATTAGAATTCATTCTTATCATTAAATTATTGAATTTATATATGAATAATTATGTTACAGCAGTTTCCACAAGTAATTAACTTGCTAATAACTACGCAGTCGCAGCTATATACTCAAGTACTGATGATATTTGTCTTTTGTAAATACATCGCACATTAGGAACAATTGACTGGGTAACAAATAGCATAGTATATTAATTTCCTATAAAAATACATTGATTATGTAAGGAAAAAATGTGTTTTTTGTTTTTATTCTATATTACTAATAATTACAAAAATTATAATTATTTTTAGCATAGCAGATTTTTGCATTCATTAAAATAATATTTTATGTTTAAACAAAGTATTTTGATTATTTTTCTATAATATTTTTAAACTCTAAAGAGTGATAAATAAAAATAACAAAGTTGAATATGAATGGAATAAGAGTAATATATTTAAGTTTAGATTTGCTGATTGACGATAACAAGAATATTTATGCTGCCTTCATTTGAAAATTAATATATAAATTGAAAAAATCACTACAGATGTGAGATGGGCGGTCATGAAATTTCAAGGTTAATAGAGCAATCCAGCTCTGGAATTTTTTTATATTTCCACCTAAGATAGATAAAATTATTTAAATTATTATTTATTATTAAAAATAATAGTAAAGCCAATGCTATAATTGCCCTTCCTGGATATTATTAAATTATTTTATTCAATTTATTCAGAGGATATGACTATGTTTATATTGGTGGCTAATACACAACAGATCTAGGAGATACATTTGCTTAAATATCTACAATTGATAAAGATGGAGCACTTTGGTATTCATATGGTTTCAATCAAGTATTAATTATTAAATGTTTTTATATCTTAATAATTTATAAAAAAATATTCCAAAACAAATTGGATTAGAGATTGTTATAAATATATAATTTATTATGTTTTTAATTTCTGGTTTCAATTATCTTATAATAAATAAACTAAAATAATTTTAATAAGTTTTGTATTTAAAAACTTTTTATTTAACTAAGTCTTCTATAGTTTTATTTCTTTATAGAGTAATGAATTAAATTAATTTAAAGAGTCTTTAAATAAAAATTGATGATTCCAAATAAAAATTATCACAAGAAAAATATATTATTCAAGTTATAATTATAAGATCTTATTAATTTAACAATTAAAATTACTTCATTAATTGAGAGATATACAATAGAGTTATTCATTAAAAAGGGAGGGAAGATTGATGTTTTGTAAATCTTAATAAATATTTTTATTAATTATACTAGAGATTTTTTATTAATTTTGTTTGAAAATTAATTTTAAAGTGGATATGATTTTTTGAAAGAATAAAGTTTAAGTGTTTTCAATTATTATTTTATTTTTGACACCATTATTAAACCCATCTTCCGAGGTATTTCATTTCTCTTTGTTGAAGATTTTTTCACACATATATTATAAAAATATTTAGAACCAACTTTACTAGATAATGATAATCATTTTAGTCAGAGTCGAAAATTTAAGGGTTAAGTTATAGGAATTCGGTAATTATAATAAAATTGAAAGATATTTTGGTGGAATTAAATACAAGTATAGTTGAATATTTCTTACAACAATTAGAAATGCTAATCTAAAATAGTTATTTTATAATAACACTCTCCTATATATTTATCTCCGCTTTAAAGATTTAAGCTCATTGACTATATATTTCAGCTTAATTGTGAATTTTGTGGCTTTTTCCTCCACTTCTTAGGTTGGACTATATTATTTCATATATCATTTCTTACAACTTACTTTTTTCTGAAATGATATGGCTTATTTTGATTCAATATTCTATAATTTAGATATTCCCTTCTTTAATTATATTTAATTTATAAATTTTCTATTTTAATTGATATAGTCAAATTTGCTGTTCTTTTTAGATCAAAAACACAAAAATCGTTTCTAGCACTTTTATAATATTAATATTAAAATAAAAATTATATATGCTAGGAGACCCCCAAAAGAATATACTATAGTTTTTTTTTATATCAAGGGAACATTGTCTCTGATCCGTATTCAATTTATTAATTAGACATCATGAATGATGCGTCATAACCAGGATATTGCCAATTTGCATGTCTTACTGATAAACCTATATTAATATATTTTATTAGAACTTCACAATTTTTAGTAGTTTGGCATTAGTGTTATTCTTATTAATATTAATTTTTATTAATCATATTCTTGCTAAATTTATAGTTTCAGATACATATTCTTCGCAGGATATTAGTTACTAGACTTTAATTTGATTATAATTAAATAGAAATTTCTAGAATTATAAATTGTATTTGTTTTAAATAAGTTACTCGGTGTAAATAGACAACTACTCTCAATGCTTATCTGTAGCTACAAACATTTTTAATTTTTAATTTTTATCACAAAGTCTGGAGATTGTCATAATAATCACTATCTCATTGGTACTTCAAATACTTTGAGAGTAGGAACTATTAATAGTGCATCTGGTCTCACAGATACTTATAATTAAATACAATAATTTATTCTTTCAATCATAATTAACTTATACTTTCTTTAGGGATATCCTAATAATGCTAACAACTAAATTCAAGGTGGATTCTTTATTTAAGAAAAAGCATATATTTTAGGGAATTTTTACATTTTCTAAGATGTTTTAGAACTATATGCATTCTCGTAAAAAGTAGGTTTTGTGATGACTACTGAACCTGCAGAATCTGATTTGTTTATTGATAAAACTTAGTTTAAATTTGATTCTTATGAATTAATTAAACCATAGTAGGTCCAAGTGCAATATCCAATTTAGTAACATTAGTTTGGGATGATTTCATTTTAGACCATGACTTTACTATGGGTTATTAACAAGTTCAATAAGTTTACTTATAAGGATCTATAAATACAACAATCATAAGTTAACTTCCTCAAGATACTACTTACACAATCGTCCCCTCTGCTATAAATGATAAAATTTATTTATTAGGAGCTTCAACTACAACTCATTCTTTTTCTGATTTCACAGTTGCTGAGGGATGTACAGATGTAACTTTCACATTATATAATTTTATTTTAAATATTAAAATTACTATAACATATAGTGGGCTCTTTAGTTCTAATCCAGACAATATTATTTAGTTCAATCCTGTCTTAAAATACTTCTAAATTAATACTATACCTAGCTCATCTACCCAATATATAGGGAATTATACTCTAACGATTGAAGCATTAATGAATAACGGGTAGACTGCTTAGAAGTCATTCAACTTAGAGATCAAACAAAATTTGAGATATAGCGTAAATTTATATAATATGTAAAAATGAAATTAATGATATTAAACATTTTTATAAATTGATTATCAAAAGATATTAAATAATGTTATTTCATCATGAAATTGAGTAAGGAGTAGATTAGGTTTACCTTCTTTACCCATTCACGAGCGCCCCTTTAGGATGTGAATTCGTATACACTCTATATCAAATATTTATAATAATTATTATTAAATAAAATTACCTTTTATCGATATATTTTTTTAAAAAAATTTTGTTAATCATACATTTTTTCATATTAATTTTCTAGTTAACGAAGATTATAATAAGAAAAAATTAAAAACAATTCTATTAAATCAATGAGGGATTTTTACAAATTTTGATTATCATTAAATGGGGACAATATCTTATATTTCCGATCATCCATTTATATCTTTAATAAATCTTACCTATTTCTAATAAATTATTGAATAATATTAACATGAAAATCTATTTATAGTATAGTAAAGATTATGTATTTTTCATAATATATAAAAAAAAATTTTTATAGAGTTTAACATAAACAAAAAATAAAAATTAGAATATGAAAAGGTTTTGATCAATGAGAAAATTGAAGAAATATATTTGAATATTAATTTTTAATATTGAGAATGACATCAATAGATTTTATAATAAAATTATTGATTAAAAATAGAAGAAAATCTTATTTTTGGATATAATGAATATATTTAATGACATCAATAGCTCTATGAATCAATTTCCTCATCAAATATATTATCAGAAAATAAACTTTCATCTTAGTACATTTAAGAAGCATCATTTAATTTGTTTTAAGTATTTCTTTAATTTTTTTATTCAAAATTCCCAAAATTATGATTATTAAGTTTTTGATTGTTTATATTTTTTTGGAAGTTTTGCTAGTATATTTTCTTTTCATTTTTCCACTCTTTACTAAAAATATCAACACTTATTGAATCTTCCGGTTAATATAATAAAAATTATAAAATCTATTTTGAAATATTCTTTGTCATTTTTAAAGATGCTATCTCTCTTCTTTTGCAATACTTAAAAATAAAATTTATAAGAACTTTCTAACCTTTTTAAGATTTAGTTTCTTTATTTTGTAACTTTTGCATTTACAAGAAATCACTTGCTTTTACAACTCTCTGTCCTTAATTACTTTATTTAAGTTTCAATTATTGATTAATTTAATTGAATTTTTGTGGCTAAATTGGATCTTTTTTATTTGCTTATTTGAAGTTTAATTAAGTATTAATTGTTTATTTGTTATTATAAATTTATTGAACTTTCGAAGATTGAATGGGAGCTGGTCTTTTCAATACATGAGAACTAACATCGTCAAACATCATTTTAAATTTAATAAAATTATAATTATTATATATCATTTGATCAGTGGGCAAATTTGTTTATTATTGTGAAAATGAAATATAAAGGCAAAAACATAATTAGATTATTAATATTAAAATAAAAATTAATATTTAAATTTAATCAAGGAGAAATATTCAAGGGGTTGTTTTTAATTTAAATATAATTTTTATATTCAAATAAAGCATATTATATTTTATAAAAAATGCTTTGTTATTTTTAATTTCTTATATTTTATTAAAAAATGTAAAACAAAATTAAAGATAATAAATGATTTAAAAGTAATAATATTTAATATAATAAAAAACTTTGCTTTATAAAATTTAAGATTATAAAATTATCAATTTAAAATTATAATTTTTTTAATTTATTATGTTTATTAGGATTAATGAGAAATTTCATCAACATTTTATGAATATGAAATGTCTTAGAAAATAGAATTTCAAGATATTGAAATATATTATAAATTTATCTTCTTAAAATGGGTCATTAAAATTCATATTATTCACATTTTACCTAGATTCTTAATAAATTTAATCTTTATAGTTGTGTTCGGATATAGGATTCAATTCACCTATATTATTCTTTATTAAAAATAATTTTATATCAATAAAATACCTTAAATTTAAATTTATAATTTAAGAGTAAAAATATTTTAATTCACAAATATATTCGGGTTTTAATTCAAAGTATGTTTTCTGGGTTATTATTTTAAATTTATAAATTGCAAGTTACTCATATCAAGCTGATTTGTTATTATCTTCGATTAATTTATCAAAGTTTGATCATAAAATGCAAAAAATAAAATATTAAAATCATTGTTCATTTGAGGTTACTACTAATTATCAAGTTCTTCTTAATCAGTTATCAATTCATTTTCATGATTAATTATACTTTCAATATTATCATTATTTCAATTAAATATTAAAAATAAAAGATATTCTGAGTATCCTGATTGCCCAATTTATATGTATTTGTTCTTCTGTTTTTACAATATTCCTTTATTTTTGGTAAATATTTCTTTATTAATGTGATTAAATTTTTAATTGTCTGATATAGCATTACAATTGAGTTACATACAATATTTAAGCAAGTAAAGCCAATTAAAACCCAACCCACTGTATATTAATTATCTGGTTATGGATAGAAATTTGTGAATAGATTAAATTTATAAAATTTTAAATTTGTAATGCTAATAAAAAACATGATTAATTGTAATTAAAAAAGATCTAGAGTATAAGAAACAGAAAGTATGCATAGCTCATTGAATATTTCCATTGCGTTTAAAAGTTGGCCATCAAATGGTTTGATTATTATTATAGGGATATATTATATTATGTAGATTTTATTTAGTTTAAAAATGTTAATCAAAATTGTTATAGTTAAAGCAAAAAGTATAACAAATTATATTTTGATCTAACATAATTACAAAGTAATTTAAGCAAACTATATTTTTAGCTAAACTATATTATTTTATTCTTTGAAGAAAAAAATTGAATTTAACTGATTATCTCTAAGTTTTATTATTATGCCCATTTTAAACTAAGTTTTACTTATGTTTTAAAATACAATAAATAATAACTACAAATCCAAGTAATTTTGAGCTCTATTTTAAACGATCTTATCATCTTCAAATTTTTTAATTTTAAAAGCCAAAATTATTGAATGTGGATTTTAAATCACAAATTCGAATATATTCCTGCAATATTAGATAGGATACAAGCAAGATACTTGTAAATTAGAGAGTTTAAATTTGAGTGAATGGGAACTCCTCTCCAGTCACTGCTACTATTGCAAAACTTAATCTTCGAATCATATATAAAACTGAGTACAGCATTATGTATTTTAACTACTTATTTTCTTTATCTCCATCAATCTTTAAATCATTGTAATTCCTTTTATTATAGATCTTTTGTACAAAAAGTACAAAATATATATTACATTTGAATTTAATCATTGTAAATAGCTCCTATCCTGATTTAAATATTCGAACTTCCTAATTAACTCTTAAATTTGAAAAGTAAAAACCATACTGCAATTGGTAAAATTGCAATAATTGAAAATACTACAACAGCGAAAAATGATGCAAACCTGTCGCTTGGAGTATCATCTTCTAAGTTGTATAGATTTCATATAATTTATATCTTTAAAATTGAAAATAATTTAATCTAAGATTTAGCAAAGAATTAATGCTGAATTCCAAATATCCCTCAAAGAATAGCCTGATAAACATATTGAAAAATAATCTTTATTGCATAAAGTTATAAATTTAGTTCAGTCTATAAATCAAATCACTAAAATTAATCTAAAAAATTTACCTGGAATGATATTTTGTAACAAATTTTAACATGACAGTTAATATAGAAATAATTGCGAGTCCTACTAAATACAAAAATACACTCCCAAGATTTAGAATATTATTTTTGGATTCATAACGTTGGAAGAGTTAAGTTCATTTATTAAATAATAGTTTAAATTTGTTTTTAAAAGATATCAAGTAACTAGAAATTATCCTCAGTATTAATAATATAACATAAAAAATATATCTTATATATTATAACATGTTTGAAATTATAAATTACAGCGGTGTATAGCTTAATTATAAAATTAAAGTATTTTTTAAGAATAATTTTATTTTAGTATTTGACTCTGAGAACTCAAACATTTAAGAATCTATTTGAGGGCTGGGTAACATATCAAAGCTTTGTAAGTCCATTAAAAGCGAATAGAAAAATATCACATTAGCTGGAAAATCAATATTGAACAAGGGCATGTGAACAATTAACTAAACTACATTTATTAAACCCCATAGAAATTGCAAAGAAACAGCCCTATATATTCGAGATTAATTATATAGTTATTTACATGGCAAAGTTAACGAAAAGTGAACCATAAGTTATAACTTATAAAGCTGAAGCAAAGCTTGTTCCAAAGCTTCTTAACATTCTAGTCATATCTAAATTATTGAATTAGTTGAATATTATTATACCATCATTTCTAAGCTATTTGGGTATTGATCTTGTCATCCTATAATGATAATCAATGCTTAATCCATATCTTGCATCTCTGAATCTCAAATTTTATTTGAAAATTACTTCGAGTTTATCCTTTGACTATATTATAATAAAGAGTGATATAATATCTTACGAATTTAGACACGAGATCTTTATCTTCGAAATACAGTTATATTTTCATGGTTCTTCCTGAAAAACTAATAACTTTCCAAGTAAAATTCAATTCATCTCTAATATGATCTTCAAAATAATTAAATAATTTTTTTTTATTCAATAAAATCTTCTGAGTCTATAATTCTAACAATCAATGCCTCATCATTAATATTAGTATAATTATCAGGTGTAATCATTTTTTAATTGAAAATAATAGTAGCTAATCCATCCATATTCACATTCTTAATATATGCACTCAGCTAATAATTTATAAAAACTGGATTTTATTATTCATTTTCAGTATTGTCAACCTAAGGTGGCTTTTATATTAGTTTTGTGACATTTATTCTAAATGTGTAAGTTTTTTATGAAGGGTTTGGATTGTTATCTTTGACTGTTATTTTAACAGTAAAGCTACCCATGTTATAAAAAGTTGGAGAAACTCTATAATTTGGGAAATTTCCATAAATAAATTAGGATGCTGTTCCGAAATCTACAGAAGTAACTTAGTATAGATCATTATCAATGTCAAACAAATCAGAGAATTCTATTTACTCAGTAGATAAAATATTAATCAAAGTTTTTAAAATTTAAGATCCCACAGACATTAAAATATCTTGCAAGGGTTTTGTAAAAACAGGAGCTCCATTATTGACAGTCAATATTTTGAGTTTTATGTCCATGCTACCTTGAGTAGTTCCGTTCGGATTCCATACAGATGCGATAATTTTAAGATTATAATTTGGATTATACCCATCAGATTTATTTCCTGAATTGATTTTTATTTTTCTTAAATTTATATCTGAATCATCTATAAAGTAAGGGTCACCAATTCCACTAACTTGCAAAGTATAGATAACTGGATATGCGCATGCCTCATTTTAAATAAAATCTTCAAAATCTATGTGTTGTTCTCCACTGCCTATTCAAAATCTTAAAAAAAATAATTTATAAGTATGGTGTATGTTTAGGTCTTAGCCATAAGATTAATTTAATCATGTAGTGTGGGTGTTGCAGTTTTTACAAAACAAATGAAAAGTAAAATTATATCAAAATTTATACTGTTTGAAACAACACCGATATTGGCTGTTAGCTAAACATGTAAAACAGTTTCATTTAGTGATCTATCTAAAGTGAATATTGAAAAACTTCTAAGAATAGGATCAAAAGTTGCTGTATCCAAAAGATATGGGAAAGCTTAAGATGTGTTATACATAGAAGTGTAAACATTTTAAATATATAATTTCTTAAACAAATGGACCACATTCACCAAACGTGAGTTCATTAAAATGAGAATAAGTTAAATTCATTCTGGGAGTTGAAATATTGTACTAATTATTAGCGGGAATTATAAAATTTGAAGTATCTATTTAGTTTTAAAAGCAAGCTACTTTAATTTAGAGAATGAACGTTGTATTCATGATGTTATAGATCGCAAAGTTAAAACTCAAATAATTGTAATAAATTATAATGAATTTATTCCAGGTTCAACTTATTATCTATTTGAATAAATTTACTATAATAAATTAATTAAATTTTAGTATAAATCTCTAAATCAGATAATATTTTTAGATTTTTGAGTTCCCATAACTTTTATTGTGTAAATACCTCTAAAATTAATATCTGCAGTCTGTATTATAAATTTCCTCATTGTAGGGTCAAAAGTAACAGGTATAGAGATAGTAGATAAAACTGTGTCATTTTGATAAAGCGCTTAATAACTAAAAGATGTGCAGTAGCTGGGATTGGCTGTCCAGGGATTAAAGATTATTGGAAGAGAAGCATCAGAAGTTGTGTAATTAGTGTCAGCAATAATATCTGGAAATATAGTTGCAGTTGGGCATAAATCTGTAATTGTGATCTTAAAATCCACAGTTGCATTAATCAAAGGATGTACAAATCCAAATATTCTAAGATTGTAGAAATTAGTCACAGTAGTAAACTATACTGAAATCTGTATTGAAGTGCCAGATTAAAGATTTACTACTGTATTATTGGGCACAAAACCAGTATCTAAATCAATTATAGAGTAAGTGAATGGACACATTACTGGGTAGTCATTTGTCCAAGCAACTGTGTGATGAAGATAAATTTGAGTTCCATTGCTTATGTCGTAGCTGCCATCACTTATTAATACTGTATTAATTTAAGCACATCTACAATCGCAAATCACATTAATTGTCAAAGTTTATATTCCAATTTTATTTCCATCAGTAGCAGAAATAGTTATAGTGTAGCTACTCTCATCATATTTGTTGATAGTATGAATATCTAACTAGCCTGTAGTCTCATCAAAAATAAGAAAATTAGTTAAATCGCAAAGTGTGTTGTTCGCAAGCTTGCATTCGTATAGATTTATAGTTCCACATTCGGGGGTTATAACACTTGTAAAATATGAATTTGTATTTACAACTTAAGTTGGATCATGAACTCAATATTCCTAAAATTTATTAAATAATAAATTATATAAATCAACTAATTCAAATCAATAAATTTATATATAAATATAAATTTATATATAAATCTACAAAGAAATTGAAATTTTTTTTAATTTTTCTTTAGTTTTTAATTTTTATTCTCTTTAATTATTGTTTTTATAAAAAAGAACTCTATAGAAAACTTTTATTTACAGATTAATCTCTATTTACCAATATAAATATTTTATTAAAAAAGAAACAGTATAAGAGAAGGTTTAAGTAGCAATTGATCTGATTTCATTATATTGGCAATCAATAGCTATGATAACATTAAATGTGTAAATTTAGCTTATAGTAGAATAGCTTACTAAATATCCCTTTACTCTAATTTAGTAAGGACTAAGCCCTACTTTACTTTTATCATCTGTGAACATTGTAATAGAATTATTTGCTGAAATATAGGTAAATGTACCATCCAAAGGATTCCCTACTGCATCTTCTAAAGTGTAGCTAAAATCACCGCAGCTTATCAAAGTTACATTATGAGTATAAGTTTAAAGCTACAGATTTGGAATTGGCTGTTAATTTATTGCTAAATTTTAATCTGGAAATAAGCTATTGAAAGAAATTAAAAGTATACACTTATTTAAAAATTTTTATTAAATTTGAGCATAATTGCAAGGATTTGTGAAAGTAACAGAGAAAGTTCTATCTTTAATAACAGGACCATATTATGAGGTAGCTCTAACTGTAAAAGTTCTAACACCGACAAGAGCAATATCTGAAGTTTATATTGTTACATTTCTTGTAGAATTAGATATTGCAATGCCTGCAGGTGGAGCAGCGTTATTTACTAATAAAGTAAAGCTCAACGGACCACAGAGTGGCTTATTTATCGTCCATAACGGAAAATTTTAGAATATCTCTGGATCCCCGATAACATAACTTAAAGAACTTAATGGTGAATCTGTTACAATAGAAGCAGCGCAATTATTTGTGACTACTACTGTAAAATCATCTAAAACTGCAGGCGTGTAAATAGAAGCTGAGACAGCAACTATTCTCAGATTAAATGTATTTTATTTACTGAAATCCTAAGTACTCACTATCATACTTCCACCAGAAGAACTTAAAGTAAAAATTGTTGAATCTGCCGTTGAATTATCTGCTTGGTTTAATAGAGAGTATGAAATTGCCCCACATATCGTCATACTTCTAGTCCAGGATACCATAAAAAGCGTTGAAGATAATCCACTATTAACATTGTAGGTGTATGAAGTGTAATTTAAAACTTAAAAAATTAATAAATCAGTTCTTCAAAAAATTATTCTAAAATTCATGCTTTTTATAATTCATAAATAGATAAAAAAATTAAAATAAAATAGCTATAATTTACTGAATCAGTTTTAGTTATGATATCATTAGCACAAGGATGCTTAATTTAAATTAAATTGATTTATTTTATTTTTGATAATTTCTACATAGAAAGTTATTTGGTTTTGACCTGTAAATCCAGTGATTTGACCTTAATATGTAAATTCATAGATACCAATATCAGAATTAAGTGAAGTTGATATTTTTAATAATATTAGAGGAAATACTAATATAATCAATAATATTTTAATTTAAGATTTACCTTATAATTTAATTTATATTAAAAAAATTGATAAACTTAATACTCTTAAAACAGGATCAAATGTATGGATGGTGCTAGATCCGTTTACTTTTGTTAGAGATTTACATAAATATTTACAACTATATACTTATCTATTTCATTCAATTTGGAAATTTGTAGGGATTGAATAAATAAATATATATACTTTAATCTAATTTATTTTTAAAAAATCATAAAGTTTAATCCTTAATTAAAAGAGATTCATAATATTGAAAATGTTTCACTAACAAATATAATATAAAATTTCACATTATAATAAGTTATATTGAATTAAAACACAAATTTCATTAAAGCTCATTAAAAGCAATATTGATAATTCCAAAAAAGTGATACAAATTAGATGCTTTAATTATATAATCAAATGCAAATATATTAAAACTTTTTAAACTATAAATCTTTGTTTCTATATCTTAAATCTTGGTAAAAATTAATTTCAATTTAAAAAAAAGACTATAAAAAAACTAATTATCTGAAACTATCTTCATGTATATAAAATTAACCAATTATTTGTATGAAAATATAAAACATTTATTGAAAAATGAAAAATTGGACTTTCAAGCATATTAATGTTAAAGAAAAGTATTACTACAAAAATGATTGTATAATTTCAATAGTATAGAATGGAAGTTGTTATATTTAGGAAAAATAATCAGACTTTTTAATATTTCAATTTGCTAAATAGGAAGGTTAATTAGTTTATATTTATAATTTTACTGTTTAAATTTATATTTATATAATAAAATTCACAAGCTAAACAGATTATTTATAAACTGTTTAATATTTGATCTAAATTTCAAAAAAATGGTCTATTCTTAATTACTATTTTGTTAACTTATCATTATTTTTGGAAAAGATTTTATAATTACAATTTTTAGGGGTTATAATGCCGGTAAATACTAAAAACTGCTTTTGTCTAATGATAATGCTTATAAACTTAATTATTTCTTTAAGTAAAATTATCATATAGATAATTTAAATTTCTATTATTTTTATTTCTGTTTACTAGCAAATATTCATAATGTTCAAAGTACTGCTTGCTTTTCTACCACAAATTATCCAAGAACTGTAGGTGGATATCTTTATAAAATATAAATAGCAAAATATTAAAATTTAAAACTTGCCTCAACTCAGTTTTACGCAGTGACAACAGATTTTTCTGGAAATATTTATCAATTAATATTAAAATTTATAATATTTATGCTGGAGGTTCGACTTCAGACTCAAAAGTAACAAAAGGACTCTCTGGTGAAAAGCCTCTTATTGTCAAAATTAATTACTGCCAAAATCAAAGTTATTTAAAAATAATATAGATTAAGTTATTCAAACATTTTTCTAAATTATAATTAGCCAAAATTGATAATTTCTTTTTCATATAAGAAAATTCATTCTTCTATATATGATTAAGTTTATCTAATTGTTTGGCAAGTTAACTTAAGATTGAGAGTAATATTTAAAATAGTTACTAGAGAGTTTAATTATAATCAATCTAACTCAATTCTATTTTCTGTTTTCTAACTCTACTACTTTGGTTAATTTCACTTCCTGAGTTTCTTAATGAATACCCCAACGGAGGAAAAACCTGAACCAATTTAACTGACACAAATAATGTTATTTTAAAATTATAAAATCCCCAGAGTATTTGGAACTTTTGTAATAATTTTTTTAGTTATTTTTGAAATTTAATTAAATTGGTTTGGGCGGAGGACATAAATGGAGCATTCTTTTAAATATCCCAAATTACTTGAAAGTTTCAGCAATCAGTACAAGAGATTATTACTTTAGTTCTATAGCTGCTGCTATCGACTCTAATTTACAAGATCGACTTTTGATTATTTAAATTGACCCTTTAACTTTAATATTTAAAAAAATGTTAAATAACTGGTACGATAACTTCAGCACATAAGCCCTCTAGCGACATTAGAGGATATATATCTGCGGATGGCATTAAATTTGAATAAACATCAATGATTTACATTGCTATTAATCAAGATAATAAAGGTATATAAAAGGTATATTTTTTTGTACAGATAACAATAGATGGATGGCCTACAAATATATAGATTTTTAAAAAAATAAATCATTATAAAATATCAATCTGGATCAGGGTCATAGTCGACTGTATTCATATATAGATCTCAACAATCTGGGACACAAGCAAATAATAATTATTAATTGAAATGCTGTAGCTAATGATGACACAACTGGATATTATGAAAATGTTAAATTTAACTGAAGTAATTTTTTTAAATATTAATTTTATATTAGCAATACTATTACTATGCAGGCTCATTAAAAGATTCATCAAATAATCACTATGCTAGTGTCATTTAAAATAAGAAGTTATATATATTTTTTATTATTTTGTCACATCTATAGACTACACTGGCATAATATCTTAAACAACAGGTATATATTTTTAATTCTAAATTTTTATTCCAAAAAATGAGTAGTTAACTTCAATCAACAATAAACTAACATTTTTACAGCTACTAAATATGATAATTATCATAATAAATAAAATTTCATAATTTCTATCATAATGAATATTTTGTGATCTAATGGCAGAGTTAAAATAAAACAATAAAACTTTCAATAAATTATTATCTTCTTCAATTTCTTAAAAAATCAATAAATGATTTAATTGTATAATTTTATGGTCTAAATGAAATATTTCTAATGATTTTGTTTAATATTTTATCTTTCATTAAACGAATAAAAAATTTACATTAAATATCATTAAAAAAATACTATACTCGCCTAAATTATTAAGATCTCTTTAATTCAAAATTATAATTAAAAATTAATTTAGTAAGGTATGAATTATGGTGGAACGTTTCACATGTAAAAAATAAGCTATTTCTCTGATTCAAATGGTCATGAATGCTTAGCCACATGCGCTTCAGATAAACTAAATAAAAATTAAATTAAATTTTGGAAGGATATCATGATAGAGCAACTTTTATTTTCTCATACTTTAGTTATTTTTAAATAAGTAAAAGTCATTATAATTCAAAGTAATATGGGAGTTGTTTTATCATCATTTTAAACCTGAATTTATTAAACTTAAAAACATGATTATATATATTTTTTATTAGATTTGTAGCCAAAATTTGATTAATTATTACTTTTTATTTTGGTACCAATGTATTGTTAAATGTATGTATATATATATAAAATTTTTTTTAATTGCTTATAACTGCATTTAATTAATAAAAAAATTGAATAATTATGATCAATTTTTTAATAAAATTGTATAATTTTATTTACAATATTGGTATTTAAAATAAAAAAAATTAGTTAAATATACCTGTAAAATCTAAGTAATTTCTTTTATATCTTAATAATATATAAAATATAAAAATATTTAAATATTTTGATTTCACAATAGCTTTGAGTATGTTCTCTCTTTAAAGTCAAGTCGAGTATTTCGATATTGACTACTCAGTGTAAGTTTATTTTTCAAATATATTCAATATTATTAAAGTTTTATGAAGATATATGATAAATACTAATTCTCTATCTAGCCTTAAATATCTTTTTAATTCTATAGTGATTTTTCATCCACCATTTTTATTTATTATATATTTAATTTATAGAAAACGAACGGACATGCAATCATGCTTGCAAGTATAATTAAATTTTAAATTATATTAAGAAATCATAATATTAGAAATATTTTGTTAATTTTGATTGAAACTATTTATTATGATTCCTTCCGGAATCTCATGTTATTTACTCTACTTTATAACTCAAAAAAACTAATAAGGGGATTTTTTATAAATTTGTCACATATTTAATAAATATATTTGGCATAATATATATCTTTTAAAACTATTAAGTTTTTACAGGAAAGATAAACTCGAATACTAATACAATCTAGATTTAATCGAACACATACCCGTCTCACGCTAATAATTAATTCAACGATGGGTTTTTTATTTCAAATAAAGCTTACTATATTGGCTAAGATTATTTCAAAATATTATATCATAAAGCATCAAGATATAAATGATAATCTAGTTTAAATATAAATTATTCCTATACAGTGGGTGGAACAAATTTTAATTGGAATTAACCAGTAGGATATATAATGAGTTTCACATCTAGCGAATGTGATATCTTGGTCACTTCCATTAAACTTTATTAAATATGAAGTCAATTTAAGTCCCCTACCCTAATATATTGATATTCTTATTTAAAAATTAATATTCCTTTTTGTAAATTTGTAAGTTCATTTGATTTTAAAATTAATTGTTATTCTTACTCAACCAAAAATTTTATAGTGATAAACCAGATTGAATTAAAGTAGTAATCGTAATAGTTCTCTCCTTAAATTCATCTTTTTATAAAAACATTAATTACTTTCGCAGTGAAAACAGTTACAGAGTTAAGATAATTATTACTAAAATTATGAATCATCAAATTAATGATATTACTTATTAAATTAATCTTTTTAATTATCCATTGAATTTTAAGTAATGTTATGGTAAAGCTAAAAGCTTATGAAATGAGAAGATATTTTAACTCATTTTTCTTTAGTCTATATCTTATTAAGATTAATTCTCGAAAAATTATCAGAAAATTTAAATTCTAAAATCAGTTTTTTTAAAAATATTTATGTTGTGAATTATAATTTTTCATCTTTAAGGTTCTAAAAAAAGTTCACTAATCTTATGTATTTTACAATTCAATACTTATTTAACAATATTTTAGTGTATATAAAAGAAATAAATAAGCTAAATCCTTAGAAAAAATGCTAAAAAATATAATGGAATAATTTTATTTATTTATTTCAAAGAATAATTTTTACAACATTTATTAAATGCATGTTTTAAATTAATTTATTGAGTGATCTGTTTTTTTTAGCAGGAAAATACTGAATACTTGGGAGAATTACAAGAATTTCTTCTATGCTTGAAAGGTCATGAAATTCATATCCTCAATTAAATTATTGAAGATATCTTAATCAAAAATTTTAGTTTAGCTCTGCATCAGTAAGTGTTACTTACTATAGTTAAAACCAAAAAGATTAATAATTATACATGAATTATAATTGTAATTTATTATTTGCTATTAAAAATTCATTTATAAGTGTGCATCAAATATATATTCAAAAAAGTAAAGAAAAAAATTTGAAAAAGCCTTAATATTGATATGATTTATATATATTGAAGGAAAATATAACATATTATTTTTAATACTTATATTTAAATAAAGTATGATTATTATATATGGCTTAACTCACTAGATATAATTTAGATGCAAATAACCTTACTTTAACTTACAGAAAAAGCTTATCAGCTCATATTTTAATTACTTTGCATTTTAAAATGCTAAGACCTTCGCTAATTAAAATTTTTGAATTTCTAAAGTTATTTTTAATTAATTGCTCTTTAATTCGATTAATAATTTATTAAATCAATATTTTTTAATTTATTTTCATTCATTTTAACCAACTTAAAAATCTGATGAAGCCCTATTTAAATTTATACTTACTTTAAGTTTTAATAGTGCTCCAGCCACTAATTTCACTTTATAAAAGACAGATCTGTCTACCACTATGAGCCCTTATTTTCCTACTCAATTAGAGGCTGAAACAGATAGATTAAATCAATACGAAAAGTATACAATAGTTCCTTCTACTTAGACAGACCAAACATATTCAATAGGAAGTGGAAATGTTTATATATAGCTCCCAGCATATTCAATTTTATGTTTTGTTAATTTTCTATGAAATTTTCTCAAATTTAAATTATTTGAATGTCTGGAGCTTCATGCTCGGACAACTATTTTACCTACAAAGCTTTAGATTTAGATCCACCAGCCTCAAACTTTATTAGTTTTGACCCTACTAACAGAAAATTCACAATTAACACATCAAATAATGCATTTGCTGCCACATATTCTTTACCAAATTTAATTTATATAACAATATTCTAAAACATTTTTAATTAAAGTTTAAACAATTTTTCTTTAACTATGAAAGGTCTACTTCAAAATGAATAATTCGAAACAACAACTTTCAATTTGATAGTATAATTACCTTGTAGTAGTGCAACTGTGACTACTGTGGCGTAAACTACGATCATAACTCTTAATACTTTATATGAAAATTTTTGTTATTTTTAATATTTATTTGCTAAATATAAATAATATCATCGCTTATGTGGGAGTACCATCTAGTGTCACTTTACCTGCCTTTACTTCTAGTACAGCTGTAATATTTAAATTAAAAAAACAAAATATTTAATTTCTATTCAAACTTAATTTACATCATTTATATAAATGCTGGTTGCGGGATAACATACTCTCTAACAAAAAGATAAAATATATTTGAAATTATTCTTAATTTTATTTGATTGAAGTTCCATTACTTTTATTATAAGAGAATCATTTTATAAAATAATCCACTTATCAAATATTTGAGACTTAATATATATTTTTAGGGAGTTATTTTCTCTAAATAAAAAAATTTCCTCAATATGAATTGTATTCCCTAAATTTATATTAAGGTAGAGAATTTAAAAACATTAGAAAATTATCTGTCAAAAAAGGTATTTAACTTTGACTCTGAGATTGAATGATTTTAAATTTTATTTTATTTTAAATTCCTAAATAAGATTTATTCTACTATACTATTTAAGCATTTTAGTCAGCCAGCAAATGTAAATATTTTATATAAATTCCAATTAAATATCTTACAGTAATTCACTTAGAATTAAAAATAAGTATTTTATTAGTCAGACTGTTTTATAAAATAAAACTTCACTTTTTAAATAAAATATATTTAACCTATGGGAACTTGCTCAGGAAAAGGAACAGTCGGTGGTGTCACCATCTCAGTTAAACTCACTCTCAAGATGAAGCGTGTTATTATTATTAATACCCGCCCCACATATATTTATTAAGTTCTATACATTCAAACAAAAAAATTGTGTTGGCGTTGCTTCAGTCGATGAATTCGTTGACAAATGCAATGAACTTGTTGAAAGTTTCGGAGACATAGTCGACCCACTGTCAGAGAGAAATGAAAAGATTATGAGACTGGCCGGTTTCAAGAATACCAAACATGCTACTATCAAACATGCATTATTAAATATAATAAATGCAAATGCTTAAATTTTGAATTTATAGCACTAGTTGGTCTGTTTTTGTCCTTCGCGGCTGCTGCTCAAGGAGACATGAACAAGCTATTTCTTAATAAAATAACTGTTAAATTTTTGAATAATTTGAATCTATATTCCATCATTTAACTTGTTATTAATGAAGGAATTTATTTAATTAATAAAGATTAAGTTTGAAGATTCACCACCCTACATTAAGGCAAGCTTACACGGTGTTTCAACTGAGGATTTAATCGAATGCTTCGAGGAATTTTCAAAGTACATAACTAATAAGATATATTGATATTTTTTCTAACCATGGAATCTATTACCACCCCATAACCACTCCCACCCTAAACAGAAACACCCCTCCAAACCATATAAAATACCTTTATTTTTTTACAGTAAATCTAACTCAATCATGACATCCTTGTTTATTAATACAAGTTATTTTATTTGATTCAAAAGATCCATCGACTTTTTTTAGACAAAATCCTAAAGAATTATTTTGTTCATGTAATATTGAATATAATGCATATTTTTTATTTCGAAATCTTAAATCAAGTTCATTCGTCATGACAAAAAATAAATAGTCATTTAATCTTATTTTAATTCTCATAGATCTTTTGCAATTAAAAAATAATTATTAAAGAAATTATTGAGACTAATTTATTTTGAATTTTGACGAATGAAGATCATTTAAGGTGTATGAATTTTCAAAAATAAAAATAAAGCATAATAGTCAATATTGGATTAACAGAATAAAATGAAATAATTTGTATTAATAACCAAGAAATTTATGGTTGAGTAGATTTTTTTATATAAAATTTTAAAAAGGTATTATATAGGGTGGATAGGGAGCATGAGGAAGGAGTGGGAAAGGATATCTCAAATTAGGGTGCGAAGGGATATGTCGGTTTGGGGAGGAATAAGCATATCACAGTCAAAGAGTAATAAGCAGTTTACAGTCAAATGGGGTGTCTCAATTTAGAGTGAATAGGAATTATTGAGAGATTCTAATTTTATGGCGGGAGGAGTGGGGAAGTGATATTTCGATTAGACATATATTTATATATATATTAGTTTTAATTAACATTTATGATGATATATTCTTGACGTAAATACCTTTAAAATTGATAGAAGCTTAAGTTATTATATTAGATTAATTTTAATAACTGACCTTGAAGCCATATTATTAGATAAGCTACCAGCCCTTGTCTAATCATCGATGGCTCTCGTGGAAGCTGCCACAAGCCTCGTTTAAAATGCTCAAGGTGAATTTGAAGCACTCTCAACATTAAGCTAAATACATCATATAATTATTTTATTCAATTTTTATAATAATTAATCTGAGTTTATTTTATATTTTAATCAATAGATTTTTGATTTGAATAAAATCAGAAATGGAATATACAATTAAAAAATAAATTTAAATTCGAAAAGATATCAGCGGGTGCCAAAACTGCTATCGTCGCTAAGGACGTAGTAAAGATTCAATTATATATTAGCATTTTTATTTAAAATTTTGATTAAATTTTATTTTGTTTATATTTGGAATGCTTTAATTGAGAAAAAAATATATTTGCATAATTCTAATTTTTTTTCAAATTCCAAACACCATAAAGAAAATGATTTTGCAATAAAAACTGTAAGATTATTAACATATAGTTATAATAAATGTTTTTAACTTAAATTAAGCAAGCAATAAATATAAAAAACGAATTTAATTTTACAATGAAGTTCTAAAATAAAATTGCTTTAGAAACTTTAGTAGTGAATGTTATAGGCAATAGAAATTTAATAAGATATTTATTAATATTTACATAATATAAAAGGGGCATTAAAAACTAAACATGGAATAAGAATTTTTTTTACCAAATTTATTTATTTTTTCAATTTTTGATTAAGTAATGATTATCATTAAATTTATATAGCTTCCTTAATTATCCATTTTACTCAAACGGCTAATTGAAAATTTTTCTCATTTTTTGTTTAATATTTTTTTCCTTTTTATCTCTTCAAATTTTCAGTAGATGATTAAATATTTTTTTTGGTCAATTGCATTCACTAAATTAATTAATTCATAAAACTAAAAAAGAATTAATGGAAATTTTATTATAATTAAATGAGTTTGAATTAAATAAACTGAATTTATAAATTTAATAAGTATTAACAGTGAATTGGTGTTTTGAATTCAAGGATGATATCATGGATACTAAGGACGCCATCTAAGCCATTAAAGACCTAAACAAGATTGCAGATGACGCAAAGAAGTGCGTCAAGGACAAGAAGCACCAACCAAAAGAGTGCTACATTAATTAATTATTTTATTGCAAAGAAAAAAAGCTCTTTTTTTATTGAATAATAAAAATAATTTATATATTAATTTTTAAAATATTTTTTAAATCTCAAATTTTGATTAATTTATAAAGGATATACAATAAATAAATGAATATTAAATTTTTTATACTTGCTATATTAAATGTTTTATAATCTATGAATAATACATTCATATCCACGGTGAGATTAAGCCAACCAAGAAATGAACGTGATAAAAACAGGTTCTAACTTGGAAATCTTAAATTTTATAAATCAACTTAAGAGAGTGATTTTAGGACAGACATAGTAATTGACAAAAATAAATAAATAAAATTATTGCATGATGAATTTTTTTTATAAATATAAAAAAATTATATAGTGGATAAAATTATGGACTGTTTATATAAAGAATAAAAACTGCAGCCACACCACCTTTTAAGTCTAATAATAATTATACAATAAATATTTAATAATCACAACCGATTTTTTTACTATAGCAACGTCAAAAAATAAAATTTCCATTTGAAATTAATGATATAATTTAAAATTTTAATTCGCTTTGGAAAATTAAAATTCTAAGAGGAAATTCGAAAAATTTAATTGAATAACATTTATACAATTTAAGAGTCTACAAATATTCCAAATTATAATTCGTAAAATACAGGGATATATTATTGATTTTATCTTTAAATAAAATGAAATTAAAAAAATAACTTTCATTATATATTAACTTTTGGAGTTTAAAATCAAAAATTATATAAAAAAATAATTAAATACTAATTAAATGTTTTCAAATTATTTTGGAATGGGTAGCTGCTCAGGTAAAGGATCAGATATCTCAATTAAATATCTCGAAGATTTGAAGACGCAGACAACTGGTGTTACAAGTGTTGACGCCTTCGGTGAAAAAGTTAATTAACTCCTAGAAAAAATAACATTACTTGTAAAGACATTCTTAGTGAACAAGAGGTAAATCTTTTAGTAAATATTTATGAAATACAATAACTATTTTTAAGTAATTTAGACGTAAAATATATAAATTGTTGTAAAAATTAAATCTTAAGACTGACTGGGTTCGCAGGCAAAAGACATCTCACTCTAGAGCATGCTCTCTTATAAAAAAATTATTAAGCAATATAAGTTTAGATTAATTATAGGTTTACTCTTGCAAGCTGGTTCGAAGATACCTCTCCATGATTTCTCAAAAGTGAACTTAATTTTCATATTAAATATATAATCTATATAAAAAATAAAACTTTAGTTTTAAAAAGTGGGGTATCCTAAGAATTTTTTTTACTATATTTTCATAAAGATTATAATATTTTTT